>JAJEKB010021795.1:0-53386 GCA_022393335.1 Macrotrachela quadricornifera | reverse complement strand
GGTGATGGAAGTACAACATTTAATCTGCCAGATTTTCGTGGTCGAGCAGCTGTTGGTGTAGATAAATTAAGTGAACGTGTTACAATGGCCGAAAAACGTGGAAGAGAAGGTGGAATCTCTAGTCAAAGTTTGTCTGTCGATCAGTTACCAGCACATTCGCATAGTCATGGTTCTCTTTCTACATTGACAAGTGGAAATCATATTCATTCTATAACTGATCCAGGTCATAATCATGGAGGTCGCACAGGAACTGATGGCTATGTTAATGGAAATGGTAATAGATATCTACATCACACTGGGGATGCAATAGGATTCGGAAAAGGCCATGAGCACTCTATTTCAACTGATTATACAGGTGTTTCGATAAATTCAGCTGGTAATCATAATCATTTAATTAGTGGTGAAACCGATATTACTGGAAATGGAACAGAATTTAGTGTAATGCAACCATTTCAAACAATTAACTATATTATCTATCCGCTGTGAAGAAAGAGTAAAAAGGAAAGCATGTTATATTCATAAGGATAAAATCTGAAAGCGTTATTTGCTTTTTTTCTTATTTGAAGTTTTTTCATTTCGAAATAAAAACCACGTATTATTCTGTCGAGTATTAGTGCGTCTATTACTTAAAAAGCATACACTAGTGCTATCTGAATTAAATGACTCTTTGAGTATACAAAATAATGGCAATAACTCGTAGTTCACAGTGGCAGTTACCACAAGAGCGTGAAGAAATAGGTGGTGATTCGAATTCAGATTGGATTATCCCATGTCACCACTTTTTTGACAACTGCGTCGTAGTTTCGATTGACGCATGGGGGTATAAAAGGAACTGTCACAAACATTCTATCTCATTTTAACTTTTTACAATGAGAAAGATACATCATTTTTTTTCTAAAAAAAGAAATCAATGCAATGATGTATTAAGTGATGAATTAATAATAATTTAATGATTATGAATTGATTAATTAATGATTATTAATTTATTAAATTTTATTTATTTTTTATTTATTTTGAAAATGCTGATATTGACTGGGCGTCTTCTGTTACAAATGCGATTTTTTTATCGCAACTGCGGCATAACTGCGGAAAATGCTGAAACTGCGGCGCAGTTGCGCGTAACTGCGCCGCAGTTTTTCGCAATTATGGGTCACAGTGCGATCGCAGTTGCGGCGCAACTGCGCCGCAGTTTGACCGCAGTTGAACACATGGGATATCTTACAGATGTGTTCAATTGCGGTCAAACAGCGAGAAAAAATCACATTAGTAAAAGATTATGCCCAGTCAATCTCAGCATGTTCTATACTTATCGATCATCATAGACTATCATTGGTAATCAGTCGTTAATAGAGGTTACTCATTGACTTCCAGTGATAGCCAGCGATGGGGCATTAGCCAATAAATAATTAATAATTGATTAACTGACTGGTTATTAATTAGTTACTACTGTTTTTACTAAATAAATAAACATCTCGTTAATAATTAGTTAACCATAGAGTGTCTAATTAATAGCTGATTAATCTAATAGTTGTATAATAATCACTTAAACTCTCAATCTATAGTAAAGTATAAATAAATTAATAATACACCCTCACCATCAGTTACGTGCAACTGCGACGCAGTTGCTAGAAAAGTCGCGACATGGGTATACATTTATTATGTATAATAAAATAAAAAGAAACTTTAAGTTCTAGTTAACATATCAAATGACACGAAAATGTACATGCAAAGAAAACGCAGAAAAATAGAATATTGAATCAATAGTATGTTTCTTTCAATCAATGAATGGTAAACGCACACAAAATAAACATCAATTTCTGATAAAACATAATATGCACAAAAAAAGGAAAAGATTTTATTTTCATATTTTCATTTTTCTGATCAAAGGTAAGAACGTAAAAGAATATTTTGCCATTTATTCTTAACTTCAAGCTTCATCTGAAAATTTGAACACAATAGTAGTTTAAATTTCTTAGACGGCACATAATTGATTCATGTATAAATCATGCAGGATATGGTCACATTCTTATTTCAATTTAGCGTACAAATAGAAAAATAAACGAAAATATATACCTGTTTCAGCTTGAACGTTCAATATTAGTTTCAAATTGCTCATTAACCAAGTACTTAGGTCTAATCAAAAGTTCGTGCAGCACTATTGAGAATTTTATAAACCAATTAGCATTAAAGAATTTTTTTGAATGAATGGATAGTGGAATATTTCATTTATAATCATATATACATTAACTCTAGTTTGGACTTAGTTATAATATTTTTTGATATCAACTTCCATTGGAACTATAAAAAATTATCATAAACGGATAATGAATTCAATCGATACTATATAAAAATTCGAACTATTTTGAATATAGATCCAAAGACAATTTATGAAGAACTTGCAATAGCTTTAGGACCTAATACTCCATATATTGCGTACAGTTGCTAAGTGGACAAAGCGTTTTCATGAAAGGAGAGAAGACATGAATGCTGAATTTCGATTTGTTTGTCCAGTTTTGGAACTTACAAATAAATATGTTGAGCTGGTACTACATATTATCGACAATGATCTATATTCAACTTATGATGAAAATTATAGCTGGAACTTCTCTCTCTCTCATGGTACAATAGAATGAAGTATTCACAACTGGTCCAAGATAAAAAAACTTATATAACTTTGGATGCCTCACGAACTGACTGATGAACAAAAGCAAGAACGTGGTAAACTTTGTCGAGAAGATTTATCGAAATTTCGTAGTGGTAATTAGCAATTTTATTATATTATTACAGATGATGAGACGTGGATTTATTCTAGGCAGATTCATCACAAGTCAACAAACGCCAGTTGGGTTGGTGAAGATGAACCATCAACGACTATCGTTCGTCGAAGCAAATTTGAACCAAAAAATTTCTTTTGTATATCCTTTAAATCAAATGGTTATGTTCTCACATACACTGTTGATGAAGACAGAACTATAGATCAGAATTATTATATAGAAAATTGCCTTAAGTCTATTATTAAAGAAATATAGAAATAAAGAGAATCAAATAGTACAAAATGTATAAAAGTTCTTCACAACAATGCTCCATCTCATTGTCATTCACTTATTGTTAATTATTTAACAAAAGAAGATATTAATATAATGCCGCATTTACTATATTCACCTGACCTTGCTCCATGTGATTGCGAGGTGAATGATTACATTAGACGAAATTTAACTGATCAACCAAACGAAAAATCATTGACTTATGCGGTTTTTCAAGGTGGTGAGAAATATTCTAAAATAATTTTAAAAAAACTTTTGACATACTATTAAAAAGAATGGAACTTTGTCTAAACAATCATGATGACTATTTTCAACATTTAATAAAATAAAACTAGAATATTGTCTTTGTCGTTATATTTTTCTTAACAATCTAAGAACTTTTGATCAGAGCTAGATGGTTGGTGGGTTTTTTTATTAAGAAACCGTAATAATTGTAAAAACTATTTATTTACTGCTAGAAATGATTCCATTTTTATGAAATGAGCAGTCATATATAAAAACAAAATATCATACGTTGACTGCATATTTAGATTAAAGAATGACGAAATCTTTCAAACATTTAATGTCATCAAGTTGTGAAGCATTTTACTATTGTAATAATGTGTTATCTTTCTTCTTCTTTGCTTTCTGTTTCTCTTTAACCAAAAGAAATAACGCACTTCGTGCATGTGACACGAATCACGCGTTATTTCAACCATTTTTTCGTTATAGAGGTAGGAAGCAATTATGCTTTATTAAAATAGCATTTTTAATTGAAATAAAACAATACTCAAGAATTAATTATTTTATTGTACGGATCAGTAGTAGTAAATATAAACATTTTTCTACCTAGATATGGGAAATATCTTTAATAAAGCTTATCAGTCCTTAAAAAAAAGCGTAATTCATCGTCGGGATGTATACAGTGTGTCACGTGAGGATGTACATCACCCAGAGCGTCTTCCTCCAGATAAATTTTCATCGTCCACAAATGATGAACAAAAATCAAACCTATCGTCAGTGGCAGGGACACCAACACAAACGGTACCTGCAATAACAGAAACAATGATACCATCAAAAGCATGCAGCAATTTTTATTTGGCATGTTGAAATAATAAAATTCAAGAAGTTAAAAAGATATTGGAAACTATATCACAAGATGAAATAGACCAAATAGAACCAAATAGTAGTACTGCATTACATGCTGCATCTTTTCATAGGCATGTCGAAATTGTTTAATTATTACTCGAAAGAGGAGCTGATAGAGCAATACCTAACAAATTTCAATGTTTACCATTTGATGAAGCTGCAACTGATGAAATTAGAGAAATTTTTCTTCGTACACCAAATAGTAATCGACTTGTTTCCGATGCAGGTGTTATTGAATGGGACACAATGGATGATGCTTTAGAAACAGCTGTAGAAGAGCGACAACATATGAAATCTCTATATGACAATAGCAGTGGTACTACTTCTATTGAGAAAATGTTTGAAAAAATTGAAAAGAATTATATTAATAAAGGATTAGCTATGATCAGTAGCATTGATAATATTAGACGTTATTTTCGAAAAGCAACCAAAGAAAAAGATCCAAAGTGGATAATTAAAGCTTATACTGCTGAGACCGATTTTTATAATGCTCTTAACGCTGATTTAGCTGGTGGTGGTGCTGGTAAATATCAGAATGAACGAAAATATATTATTTCGTTACTTTCATATCATCCTACTTTCGATTCATTAACATTTATTGGTACCGCTTATAGAGTTATGGAAATAACTCCTCATTATCTTCGAAGATATCAAGTGGATTCTTCCTTTATGACAAAAGCATTTTTGTCAACATCAATTGATGAAAAAATAGCAGTTTGGTTTTTAAGTCGACAAGAATTAACACGTCAAGAGAGTCAAGGAAATAAACGTCATGGAATCGATGGAAAACCAGTTAAGTCATGGGTTATGTGTGTTTATCATATTAAACATCGGCGCACTGCTCTACATATTGAAAATTCTTCTCAATATCCAAGTGAAGGCGAAATACTAATTATGCCTTATACAGTATTTCAAGTGAAAAGAATACAACAAGATAAACTTTCATATTTACCTGATGCACAAATGATAACGCAAATTCAATTTGAAGAATGTCATCAATATTTAAATACAAAGTAAGAAAATATGTCACATCCATAAAATAACACAATTATTTGAATTTTTATTTTTATTCATCTATGTTGTCTTCTTTAACTTTTCTTTAAAAATCAAAACGTTCATAATTAAAAAGCTCTACAGGCTATGAAAGCTGTATACATTTTAGAAATACTTAACCCTTTCACCGCGATTCGATTTTTCGAGGAAAATAACTTTAATATATCAATTTTCATGCATGTTCACGTTCGATAAATGTACTCATTGATATTTTCGATGTGTGGGAAGTATCCCTATTCGTCACCAGGAGTTTTTCAATAAAATTTACCATATTAGTTTTTTCTCATCTTCTTTTCTTCTGTGGTGGGTAAGATTTTTCCGACTTATCCGTGCACGCATATATAAATACATAAATCATTCTAATCGATGTAATGAAACTAAAATAAAGTCACATTTTGAAAATTTATAATTTGAATGCTGTTCGAAGAAACGGATATAGAGGAAAATGGTGATTCACAGAGTGATGTGAGCAGTTTGGATAATGGCTTTTCCATAATGCAGTTCGAATCTTCAAGCTCCGAAGAGCAAGTTATAGATGATGGTAACGATGATGATATGGATTCACAAGTCTGGGTTGGAATAGAATCAGAATCGGATACTGAATTCTTAGAGGATTATGGAATGATGGAAGAAGTACTGGCAAATGTGGAAGATAGTACGATAAATCCTATCGATTGTTATCGATATTTCATCACTGATGAGATTATTAGTCTTATGGTTCGTGAAACTAATCGGTATGGAGAGTAACACGTACAAACGCAGAAGTTTAACAAACGGTCAAAAACTCTTCAATGGTAACCAACTACAAATGAAGAAATTTTCAAATTTTTGGGAATTATAATTGAAATCGGATCAGTATAAATGCTAGAAATAGAGTATTATTGGAGGAAAAGCAAGTTGTTTGAATCTGAAATCATCCAAAATATGATGCCAAGAGATAGATTTGCATTAGTTCTCAAGTTTTTTCATTTTTCGAACAATCACGAAGAGCACGCAGACTAAGGCAGGTTGTTCAAATTCAGATCACTTTTAGATCTATTGAGAGCTAGATTCAAGTCAATTTACGTCCCTGGCTCAGTTATTTCTATTGCCGAAACAATGGTACCATGGAACAGGAGACTTTTATTCAAACAATATATTTCTAGAAAAGCACATAAATATGTAGTCTAGATATATAAGCTAGCGGCGACTAATGGATAAACCTGGAATATTATGGTTTATACTGGCAAGCAGGATTCAACGGCTGATCTTGAGCACGCTCAAACTGTCGTACTCGATTTGGCAGATGATCTTCTCCAATGTCATCGAACTGTCGTAGTTGATATTTTTTTTGCAAGTATGCCTCTCACAGAAAGTTTATTGCAAAATGACACTTACCACATTGGAACATTGAGAAGCAGTCACGCTGTATCGAGACATGCAGTAGTTCAGAAAAAGCTCAAACGTAATGAAGTTTATGATCTTCGGAGTAACAACGGTATAAAACTAATCAAGTGAAAAGATAAATGTGATGTTTTGATGATATTCACAAACCTATCGCATTCGGCAACGCTAGTAGACACCAGAAAAACCAATGAAGTCGATCAATCCACCATGAAACTATCAGTTGTTATCGATTACAATAAAGGAAAACAAGGTATAGATTTGTCTGACTAGTTATCAGCATACCATATATGCCTTCGGCGATGCAAAAATGGTATCATAAAGTGGTATTTGAGATGATATTTGGAGTGTCCATAGTAAATGCTTATTTGATTTACAAAGAATATTATAGCACGAACAACATGACGATGTTACAACTTCGCAAAAGTTTAGTGCGATCTTTACTTTTTGGCGCGCCATTCGAGAATGTGACACCTAATCCCAGAGAACGTTCGACAAGCTACACGAAGCGCAAGCTCGCAGATAACAAGCTCGGATAGATAGAAGAATCTGGTCGTGATGTTCGAAGACGTTGTGCTGACTGCTATGCAAAAATTAAAGGATAAAAAACAAAAGAAGCAAGTAATGTAACAGCAAAGAAAGTAAAAACTTTTTGTCCAGATTGTGACAAATTTTATTGTCTTGGCTGTTTCAATGAGAAACATTATGTTACGAAATAAATAGTTCAAACAATGCCCAGACAGGATGGATAATACATCATATGTAAATTTATGATAAAGAAACAAAATAAAAAAGTTGTTTTTTCTTTCATTTTCTTTTGAAATTGGAGCGGGTCCCCTCGATGGAATCCATCGCGCTGAAAGGGTTAAGAAATATATTAAAATGTAACTCTAAATCATTCTATTTTATTTCCATAAAAATCTAAAGAAATAAGCATCAATCATTGTTCTGAATAGTTCCTTGCGTTATAATAGGTTTACGACGAATGTTTTACTTCTGCATGTTTTCCAGGTGACCAACCATGTTTTGCAAGGTGTTTTTCACCTGCGTTTATTGCTCCAAGTTCGATAGTAGTTCCCATTGAGTCATTCCATCGATTGAGATAGCCAAATAAACTAATGACACCTAGAATTTCGACAATTTCACCTTCATTCCAATGTTGACGTAGATTTTCTACAATAGAACTATTCACTGCATTAGGTACTGTAGAGGCGGCCACTGCAAAGTCAAGAGCTGCTCGTTCAGCGGCATTGAATGCTGGATGAGTAGAATATTCGAAGATATGAGCTAATTGTTCTGAATTAGCTCCATAACGCTCAGCTGCTAATATAGTATGTGCTTGACAATATTGACAAGCAGCCTTGAAGCTTGCAACATAACCAATAAGACGTTTCAAGGCACTAGTTACACGTCCTTGATTAGTCATGACTGCTTTGTTTAAATGAATGAAGGCAGTAGCAATGGCAGGTCGATGTTGCATAGTCAGCACACTATTCGGACAAAAGCCTAATGTCTCATTGAAAAATGTAGCTAGTTGCGTAACTTCGCCATTATTGTTGGATGGCAATGGAGAAACTAATGGTAATGACATAACAGGAAACAGACGTCTGATTCACTACAGTAACAATCTAAAATATATAAAACATTTCTGCTTTTGTGATGAATAACTGAAATAATTAAATATTTAAGAACAATTGGTAAAAAACACATAATAGAGATGCAAATAGATCATCGATTCTGTCTGTCTGCTTATCAATATGAGAGTTCTTTTTTTGAGCAGAAATATACGAACACGTAAATCAATTAAAGGTATAAAGAATACGTTCTACATGAAATTATATTGTTTTAA
This sequence comes from Macrotrachela quadricornifera, assembly GCA_022393335.1. Lineage (NCBI taxonomy): Eukaryota > Metazoa > Rotifera > Eurotatoria > Philodinida > Philodinidae > Macrotrachela > Macrotrachela quadricornifera. Next base: position 44,929 of record JAJEKB010021795.1, on the reverse strand, counting down.
TAAATCAATTCTAATGAATAACGATCACGAAAGTATAAAGATCAAAAAAAAAGAACGGAATAAGGACATTATATACGGGATATACTGATATTTATCTTATCTCGTCATTATTTCTGACTTTTTTCGCTATGGCTTTGCCTGCTTACACTTCTTTTTTTCTCTCCCTTTACTTCTTTTCTTTTTTTTTGACCTTCTATTCACATTCTGAGCTTATCAGTTTAACCAAAGTATATATCGACGTACGCTCAGAGATATCGAACACATTGTGCGTTTACTATTCATTTTTTATCGTTCAAATGCACCATTCTATATCCTTCTCAATGACGCAAACTTAATAAAAAATGTGTTACATAAAGAGAATAAGGGCACACAGAGTATAATCTTTTGTCTACCATCATATGTGTCAATGGATCAGTCATATAATCCATCGCGACGTTGCAAATACTTCATAAAGACGAGAAAAATTTATGACTATACACAGCGAGAGTAAATAACCTGCAAATAATACATCTTAGTTATAACGACAGTATGTCGTTTATAATCGAATTATTTCTTTTCTTACAGTCAATATATTATTATTTTTATCATCAGATTTGTCCTTATAGTATCATTACATATACTCAAAATTTGTGAATTACGAATAACATGTTGTCGTTAATATTGAAATAAATGAGTGGCAAAATCTTGCTGGCTTTTATTTATTATGTCTTTCAAAACGTTTATCTGATTGAAGTTTATGAGTAAAATCTAAAATTGTTTTTAAAACAGTTTAGTATAGTAACGATCATTTTCAGACGGTGCTATTCAATACGATTTATAATAACAGGTATCTGCTCTTAAACTGTAAATATTTATATTAAATCTCACAACAAGAATAAGAGAGACTTTGATATTTTTATGTTGGGAAAAAAATAAATGATTTTAAAAGTTATATTTTGCGTAAATAAGTTTTATTTCACTTTGAGGATACTTTAAAAATTTCTTCTGTTACTTTTTTTGAAATAAAACAAATTTTATATCTATATGTATTTATTCGTGATCGACAAAAATTTTTCAATACTAGTCTCAAGTTAAAATCTCTTGCAGAATTAACTGGCGGTCGGAAGGTTTTGACACACAAGCGAAAAGATTATTTCTACGTTATTGTTCACTTTTATTTTCTATGCTTTTATCAAAAATACAATCGTACCTGACAAAGAGACCTGCAAAAGAGTCACGATCACGCGTGTCCATGGCCAATGTTGTTTAAAAAAGAGAAAAAACGAAAGTAGCATCTCATTTCTATTTTCATTCAGAAATTTTAAAAAAATGAAAATCGTTATAAAGTCCATGTTACTTAGAAAATCTAAACTTAAATCAACAAAACAAATGTTAATAGACAACAACAACAACAACAAGTAAAATATATATTAATAAATATAAATCACAGTTGTACATTTTAATCTTCTTTTTCATTTTCACATGCATCACTTGAACAGTCACAATCATCTTGTTTATCATATTTAAGCTTTTTTAAAAACAAAGGTTCATCATCAAGATCATTCTCATTTGTATCATTGCATTTTCGTTTTAAATAAATTGGTGTTGAAATATTTTCACCAAACATATGCCTGAGTGGTGTTAAGTTCTTCTTCAGAAACATAAGTTTATCTATCTTTTCGACACCTAATTTTGTTGTTTAATCACTAACAATTATTTTGGTTGATGAGAACAACCTCTCAACTGATGTATTAGATGCAGGAATTGCTAAAACTCGTCTAGCAATAGCAGTTATTTTCGGAAATTCACTTTTTTTATTTCTTCAAAAAGACAGTAAATCATTATCATTAATCATGCTTGTTTGACAAACACTTTGAGACCATAACAACACTTCATCAATAACTGATTTATTAGCTTGTGGTTTATCATAACGTAATAAGAGAAGATTTGGAGTAACAGACGATTTTGATGCATCATTATTTAATAATGAAAATTTATCACAATTTGCTAAATTATTAATAGATATATTAGTATAAAAAGCCACAGCTGATAATCAAATATTCTCGTTGGATTGGCTTTTATCTTTAATATATTGTTTTAAATAAAAAAAGCGTAAAAAGCTGCAATCAATTTGTATAAATCAGTTTGATTTCGTAGCTAACTATATATGTATATTTTTGTTTTAGTTGATTATGTGTAAATAAAAAGTTATCTTTCAATTATGAGGATATTTTTCACATACTTGAAAAGTTTATTATCTTTTTCATACTAATCAGATCTTCACGTTTTGATTCACAATGATCAATTAATAGATTACGTAAAGGTATAACTTTAAATAAAGTCGATTAACTTTTATCACTAAGTATTGTTATAATTTGATCAAATCGTTGAAGAAATCCACAAAAGATCCAACAATAAATTTTTATCAATAGATTCGAAGTCATGAGAATGAGAACCATTAAAAACATCAATCAATTCATCATAAATTGAATTAGAAATATTCTAAAGTATAGAAATGATACAATGCTTAAGTATACGTTCTAATCATATAAAGTTCGCAAACATGAAATAAGCCCCGCGAAATCTGTAGCGCTAAATGTTTGAAGTTTACGTGAAGGTTTAATCTGACGATGAGATCTTCGAAAATCTGCAACAAGTGATTTCATCACATGAAATACCTGTACTACTTCGGTGCAATTACTGATTGACAACGTAAACGAACGCTCCAAAATTTTGTTGACGTAATGATCGTCGCAGCCGATACGATTCGTACCACGTAATGCAACACCCATTTTCGATTTGTTATCAGTAATAATAAAAGAGTTTTGATGTAATGAAAGAGCATATTCCAATAATAAGTCATCAATAAATTTACGAACATTTATTAGTGTTTGATTTGCTAATGTATATTGTTTACAACCAAGACAATACAAATGTAAACAAAAATTGAATAACATGGCATATATTCGCATCACACGAATGTATTCCTAAAATTAGGTGCAAAAATTGTTGAATTTCTGAAATAAGGGTGTTACTTTATATTTACTTTATGAAATAAAGATAAATCCCGTTGTTATTTGTAAAAACGAAGATAAAATAAAGAATAAAGACATTTTTGTATGCGATAGATCCATATGCAAATACCCTATATAATAACGGAATACATTAAATAGTATTCTTTCCTATCGTCATTATTTTTTCCATATGTCGTATAATCAAAAAATGTTCCTATATTTTATGTTAAATTCTATAATATGATGATTTTTTGTGAGATATCTCAAAGCAATAAAAAATTAAATTTCGATAGAGACAAAAATTATTTATACTTTATTTTAACTTAATTTTGTTTTTTGAAAATAAAAGATAATCTTTTTCTTATTTTAGTAAGAGCAAGACTCTTTGTTTATCTTTACTTCCTAAATATCAAGATTTTATTTATCTTCATCTTATAAAGAATAAAAGTTCTGTATTTTCTTTATAATTATTTCTCGAAAATAAAGTAATATCCCTATTCTGTAAGGAATATAAATATCATTGAATTTTTCAGTCCCCATATCCACTGTTATTGCATAAGTATCAAGCGTCTGACATCAATCAATTAACTGTTTCTTCTTGACATTATATATTTGATCGATTTTACGAATTGCCTATAATGATAAAAAAATATGTGATTTAATAATGATAATGACACATGTACTGTATTCGGATGTGATAATACATCAGAAAATCAAATGAATATAAGTTGGTCGAATATTTACGAGCATTATAATCCGTTTCAAGTAATTGACGAAAACCAATGTCAGATACTATTTTAAATGGACGACTATCCAATAAAACAAAATCAGCATAAGCATCTGCCATTTGTTTTTTCAATTTTTCGGGTAGAATTTAAAGTTTTTTTTACCATAGTACGTTGTTATTACTGATTGTGTGACTTTAGTTTATGATATTTTTTAACAGGACAATGAATGCCTTTTTAAACCACTAGTATCTATAGCACTTCGATAAGTTATAATTGTTCGACATTTATTATATTTAACAAAATTTTGAACAATAGTGTTGACACAAATAAAATTAAATTGTGGTCAGAAAGATGAAGCACGACCAGTTTGTTTAACTTGTTTTAGTGTGACTGATAAATCATTTTTTTTTACTAACCGTTCAAGTTTGAGACGTGTGAATAACTTTGATGTCATGATCAATTACGAAATGAAATATAATCGAGTAATCAATTACTAAAATAAAAGCTAGTAGAAGCATTATTTATATCTTCTTCAATTCGAAAAATGGACGCTCCTCCAATTTACTGAACATCCATAAACAAATATTATTCAAGGAAAATCTCACTTGTCCTAACCAACAATAGATGTCATGATATGCCTGTATCGTACACTAAAGGTAAGGGACTCTTTTAGCATAAATCGTGGCAGTGACCGTTGGCAAGATCAAATAGCTCGTGATTGAAATGTGACCGTGACTAAAAATCATAGTCACACAGTTCTTTATTCGGACGACATTCAAATCAATATTTTTCAGTTGTGCTTTGATTCTATTGATTAATTGTTCTTGATCTATAGTTCCCAGGTGAACAAATCCAATATTGGATCCTGTCGGATCCAATCATTCAACAGAATTCTTTAGGATTCCTGGTGACGGAATTGCGTTGCATTCCGTCAGAAAAGTGTCAGTTGTTGCAAATTCTTTCAGCAGTGATTTAAGCACTACTTATGTATGGTCTTTAAAGCCTATCGGATCCGACTCTCGGATTAGTCCAGCTGGATTATATAGCCTCTACTATACTCTAGCATTGGTCTAAGGAAACTTCATGTTGTTCGGAGTGCATTTTAGAGCATCCTCAAAAACCTTATATCCGCGGGAACAGCATCTTGTTTCATGCGGATAATAGTCGGGAAAATCTCGACCCAAAAACTCCTTTTAATTAGTGGCACTGTACTTACAAACACACAAATACACAGTCAATTTCGGGATTAGGACTCTGAGTACAGTCAAAGGAATAGCCCTTGTGAACCTAAGGATACCCTTATAGTATAGTCCTTGAGGACTTACGAGCATCCCTATGAGATAGTACTTGAGAACCGTATCACGAATAAAAAGTGGGTCTCTGAAACCCACTGACAAAAATAGAGCTGGTCTTTGGACCCCGCTCGCAACAAAAAGCTGGTTAGCATTAAATTGAACCTAACTTTTTCAGCTCATTCAGCTGTGAGCTATCGTAGGCGTAGTTCTGGGATTGGTACTTGCGAGTAGTGTATATCTTTGTTCTGTTATGCGGATAGTAAAATCCGAATAGTGAGTACCCTCTGCTCTCCTTTAAGGATAGTTACTTTCTGGACAAGTATTTCTAGTACATATTAGAAAACATGGATGGAAAAGTGAGCTCCAAATGTGGAGTTTATGCGTGAAATTCACTTTTACTGACTATTTTCACCGAGGCTTGTTGATTGGTATACAGGTTCTTCGTAAAGACACTTGGATATGTTGATACCCCCATATCTTTGAGTACATTCCAGAGTTTTTCGTTACTCACGCAGTCGAGGGCTTTGCTGTAATCGATCAAGCATAAATAAAAATCTTTTTGATATCCTCGAGCTTTCTCCGTTATCCATCATAGGTTGGCAACTTTGTCGCGTGTTCCTCTTCCGTGACGGAAGCTTGCTTGTACATCTGGTATTTCTCGTTCGAGAAATAGATGCAGCCTTCATTGTATAATCTTCAATATTAATTTGCTAGTAGGTGAGATGAGAGCAATGGTGCGATAGTTTGAGCAGTCTTTGGCATTCCCATTCTTCGGTACGAAAATATATATAGATTTTTTCCAGTTCATGGGTCACCGCTATGTTTTCCATATTTGCCGACATAGTATCGTTAATAGTTTGATTCCATCTTCCTTCAATGCTTTAAAACATTCTATTGGTATATTCTATCATGTCCTGGTGCGTTGCCATTTGATAATGCTTCCATAGTCCTTCATACTTCGCTTTCTAAAATTTCTGGTGCTAGCTCATAATCGATAAGTTCCAAGTTTGCTGCGACATTGATGTCTGTTTTTTGTGTAATTCTTCATTGTATTCCTCCCATCTGCTTTTTATTTCCTTACCAGTTGTTAGTTGTTTTCCGTTTTGATTTATTAGAGTAGCACTCCTGGATGTGAAATGCCCTTTAAGATCTCTTATCTTCTTGAATAAATCTCTTTTCGTACCTTTTTTGTTATATTATTCAACTTTTTCGAATTCTTGCTTTATCCTTCCTTGTTACACGTTGAAAGTCGGCATTGAGTTTTGTGAAATTTCGCTTGTTCCCATTGGTTTTTGCTTCACGTCTTTCTCTTGCAATTTGCAAGATGTTCTCTGAGAGCCAGTTACTTTTCTTCTTTTTTGTGATTTTCGGTATCTTTCCTTCCGTTTCGTCATTGGTTATATTGCGTATTTCTTACCATAGTTCTTCTGGTTCTCTGTCGATCAGATTGAGTTCGTCGAATCTGTTTTTTATCACCACCACGTATGTGTTCTAAATGTTTTGTAAATTGAATTTTGCTGTTTACGTTGATTTGTGTAGTTATTTCAATTTGATTCTAAATCCAGCTAACAAGAGCTCAGGGTCAGTACCACAGTCTGCTCCAGGTTGTGTTTTTATTGACGTTATGGAACTTCTGCATCTTCTGTTGTACAGCATATAATCAATTTGGTTTCTCTACTAAAACTAGCGAATTAAGTTTATTTTATAGTATTATTCTATTGATCACCATAGTTGAGTGATGACATTGATTGGCACGCACTCACAGGATGCTATATTCAAATCTCAGTGACATCATACATGGAATGACCTTGGACAAATCACTAACGGTTAAGTTGTCTCAAATGATTCATTCTACATGAGTCATTCATGTTGACTATACCTTTAGTCAGTATGTTGGACGGAAGAGGGTGCAGATACTGCCGTGCACAAAAAGAAAAGACGATAGAAACCAACTGCATGTGGAAAACTAATAATAGTAACCGCGGTAGGCTCCCACAGGCGATAAGTCTATGGGACATTATTATTATTATCGTCTATATTATAATGTTGAGTGTCTGTCTGTTACCCGATCAAAAAAACATTTATATCAAAAAATCGTCTATATCTAGACGAAAAACCTTTAGAATCTGAAATTTGAATTTGTCTAGACGAAAAATCGTTAGAATTTGAAATTGTCTAGACGGAAAACCGTTAGCGTCAAAGTCTTCCAGAAAACGATCTATATTATAATGTTCAGTGTGTGTCTGTCTGTTACCCGGTCAAAAAAACATGCTTTCAGATTGGTTCATGGGGTGAAAAAAAACATGATTTTGGATTGGTTCGAGGAGTCATAAAAACATGTGTTTAGATTGATCCCAGGGGTTAAAAAAGACATGGTTATAGCTCGAGTTCCAGAGTAAAAAATAGGCTTGGCAATCTGATTCTATATAACAAATTGAGTGTGTGTGTCGGCAGGTTAAAGGCAGAGGAGTGATGGTAGGAATGGGATCAAAGGCATAATATGGGCTATTTAATGTCAGTCTGAATTTATCAAATACAAATAATACTTGATTTCAAATTGAAATGTGAGTCTAGGGGGAGGAAAAGGGAGAAGGGGGTGACTGAGGGTACAGATGAGCGAGAGAGGATGAGGGCAAGCTTGAGTTTTGGGAGACTTTAGGTTTTAGCCCCGTCTGTTCAGGTGACTAAGGCAGGACTAAGGTTTGTGCCAAGGGACTAAGGCGGGACTTTGCGGAAATATGCGGGACTAAGGATTTTTAAGTAAGACTGCGTAGTAACAAGCGCGAAACGTCTGATTCGGAAGGCCTTGCTGTGGTTTTTTTAAATTTAGAACTCAATTTTAACTAAAAAAGACCATAGACTCATCAAAGGAGCATATGATTGTTTTCAAAGAAACTTTGCATATTTGTTACCTTTAAATAAATTGAATATTATGCAATAACCTTTGTTTGAGAACATAGATAGAATTGTAATAGTGTCTTTAAGATTTGTCTCGCCATTAGAAAAAATTTTCTTCACATAGTGAAAGCGGCCGTGCAGTATGCACGGGTGTCCTCTAGTTATTATTATATTTGAACCATTCATTTATTTTAATTATCAATAATCTCTTCTTCTCTTCTCATTCTCCGTTAATTTTAATTAATTATCTTTCATTTAGGTCCTTCGAAAATGTTCAATGAAGAAAAACATTTGACTTGTTCATTAGGTCAATCAGTCGTTTTTCATTGTTTCATTTCTTCCCCAAAAAATTCATTTTGATTATCTCAAAGTTCATTTCAATTGACAATAATTTTCTCATTGAATAAATATTCTCACTCTAAATTATCTTATTTGTTTATCTTTTTTTCTATTTTTATTTTATTTTATCGATATTTTCGTTCATTGAAATCCACAGACGAAATAATTTTGTTAAATTTATTGAAAAAGAAGAAGAAATGAATTTTGTCAATGAATTGTAAAAAGTCATGTTAACAAGAATTTCTCATAAAAACAACATCAACATCTTGAATAGTAAAAACTTCATGATAAAGACCAGTTGAAAGAATAAGATCTCGAATTTTATTTAAGTTTTCATAACCTTCTTTGCTTCGATGATATTTTCTCGCGTATTCAATTGTTAAAACATCAATACGTATTTGATTAAAATTAATTTGTTGAAGAATTTCTAATTCTGATCCTTCAGTATCTAAAGAAAAATAAACAATATGATTGATGTTTAATGTTTGAAAATATCTTCCAGTAGGAAAACATTGAACAAGTCCATGACCAGTTATCATTGTTCGATGTTCTGTTTCTGATAATCCAGTAAGATAATCAGCAAATGGAAAGTTCAATATTACTGACGAGGGAGGTATCCGAAGTGTTCACTCGACTTAGGGCTCATATTTTACCCATAAGTAGGCCTCTATGGTACTAGCTAAATCCTAGAAGAACTCGTGCCCATGGGCAGTTAGAGTCGACTTATGACCGTTTTACTGAATTTTTGCCTTCAGTCAGTGCAATCACCAAAAATTCGAAAGCTGGTATTTAGACCTGGAACTTTGCCTATAGAGAGGTATCATGATTGTAAGAATGACCTAAAAATTTCAATCTAAACTAGTGCTGCATCATCGAGATACTGAACATTTAAAAAACACCCATATGTTTGTAGACAAATCAGAAAACCAACCAGTTTCGATAACTGAATATCTCGATGATGAAGCACTAGTTTAGACTGAAATTTTTAGTACATTTTTACAGTCATGATACCTCTCTATAGGCGAAGTTTCAGGTCTAAATACCTGCTTTCGAATTTTTGGTGATTGCACTGTCTGAAGGCAAAAATTCAGTGAAACGGTCATAAGTCGACTCTAACTACCCGTGGGCACGAGTTCTTCTAGGGTTTAGCTAGTGGCATAGAGCCCTGCTTATGGGCAAAATATGAGCCCTAATTCGAGTGAACACTTCGGGTACCTCCCTCGTAAGTAATTATATGGACTGAAACAAGTATTTGATCGAAATACATATCGACCTGATGAATTTACTTTTTTAAATAAACTTGGATTTGCTTCAACAAGAAGACCATTCCATTGTCTTTGTTCTTCAAAAAATAATGTATTGGAGATACTCGTTCCATCATAAGCACCAGTCTCAATACAAAAATCTAAATTTTCTTCCATTTTATAATCGATCAACAATTTCATCTTGACCCAATTGAGAATAATATGTTTTATTAAATGGAATTTGTCGTCTACTTTCGTTAGATGGACGAATTATATGATTCTTTCGAAGATGTTCAATTTCTTCCTTTTCTTTTCCAACATATTCTGGTTGAACAAGACATTTTTTCCAAGAATATCTAATAATTCTATGAAAGCAGATTGAAATGAGAACGACAATAATGATACTTAATAGAAAGAAAGTTTTCGAAGATTTTTTTTGTCTCACGTTCCTTATTAGAGTCATAAGAGAATCAAATATAATAATCCAAATAAAATGAAACACAAAAATGAAGGATATCGTTGCTCAGAAAGATAAATATCATCGATGAATAAATTTAGATAAAGTTATGCTTCGATTCTTTTCCCAATTAATTTTTTTCTTTCTCTTTTTACCTTCTCAATTTTCATCATGACTAATGCTTGTTCGATGTGTTTAATCGAAGTTTTTTTTTCCTTTTCTTTCGATTTCTATCTCAATGAGAACGAGGACAAACGACAATGAGGACATGAGTTGCCTAATTCGAATTATAATGTAATTATAGAGTTAAATGCTTAGCATCAATCCGAAAATAAATGCAAAAAACTCGTAAAACCATTCTTTATCCAGTCTTTAGTCATAGAAAATGTTTTTTTTCTTTTCATTTATAATTTATAATTATACATATGTAAATATATGGGGCACCCCTCTTAGATTTAGGAAAAAGAAAAAGATAAAGTTTTACATGATTATATAAATTATAACTCATATAATTTTTTCTCGTAGAGAAGAGTCTTACAAAAATAAATAGTCTGATTACTTGCTTGTTTGTATGTCCACACTTCACTGATTGATCAGAGTACAATGCACGAACAAAAGGGATAATTCTCTCGAAAAACTGACGGAAGGTACTCATGGGCAACGAGGTGTTCGAATCCGGGATCCGTTTTAATACATTCGAGGCGATTCAGTTTTCATACAGAAATTGATCAAGATACTTGTCTCCACATAGAATAAACTTTCAGTAAATGCACTTACTGACCTTCTCTTTCTATTGTATCGATTTTTTACTGTACTTCTTTGTTGTACAATTAGATAGCGAAGCTAATCTCATGTGCAGCTGCATAATGACTCAAATTACTTTTTCGCAGAGACGGGCGAGTTAAGCCATTTTTTTGACTCGAGTCAAGTCCAAGTCATTTCTCAATAGATTTGAGTCGAGTCAAAATATTTTTACCATATTTTTATCTTCGATTTATCACTATAAAGGACGTAAAAGTAAATTTCTTATCCTGCGTTACTTTTATCAGGTTTGCGTGCACAAAATGGATTATCATACTTATCTAAATGACATAACTATCTTAGAAATATCGAGAGAATAAGAATACCAAAATCAACTCTTTCCTTTTATACAAATACATAACATACCAAAAAGAAGATTATATAGTGCAAAAAGAACTAAACTTAAATTTCATAAATAAATGCATATTAATATTTACAATAATGTCTTGTTGCACTTCAAAGATATTAAAATGCAAATATTGACTTGACAAAAGCTTTGAACGATGTGGTTTCATCAGAAGATCTCTTTGAGAAAATACTCGTTCAATTGATGCTGGTGTAGTAGGAACATACAGAATTTTTCTTGCCCAATGATAAAGAGATTGATATGAACTTGGATTTTTAAAAATAAGATCACTTGCCATACTATCTTCTTTTAAAAAACAATCAAGTTCATCTAAAACTGATTTTGGTGTTGTACTACCAACTTTTGCTTTTTTAAATGAACCAGTTCCTAAAGTAAGAAATAAACAATTTTTCTTTTCTTTACCTGAAGTTAGTATATTTGGATCGGTGTTTCCAGCTTTTTCGGTTATAATCTGAACAGCAGCATTATTAAATTTATCTTTTAAATTAAGTTTTATTGTTGCTTCAATAAGATATTGTTTAATCTTTGAAATAACATTGATTTTATTTAAATCAGAAAATAAGGTACAATCAATAATCCATTGAAATTTGAAACGGTCATCTAAAACTGCACTCATTAAAAATATCGCTTCACCATATAAACATGATGTATTGGCATTTGTATTAATTTTGACTTTGCAATTATCTGTTTCGATGAAGAAATGTTTATAAAAACCACCAAAATGTGTTTTTATTGAAGAAATTAATGCATTAAAAATTAAATAAACACATTCAGATTTTTTTCTTTCATGTTCAAGATCATTTAATCAATTAAGAAGAATAGGTCCAACCATACTAATGGTAACTGTTTGATCAGCTTTCGTTAAAATTGTTGCTTCATTAAATAAGCATAGTAATGTTATAAGTTCATCACGAAATTCCTTGTTCTTTTCTGTAATACATAATTCATTTTTATATAATTTAATTAATATATGATTAAGTGTTTTTAATGGTATATCTGAAACAGCAGCAACGGTCAAATATTGGCTATTCCAACGACAATTTATTGCTCGTAGTATAGTTGTTTGTAAATTTTCTAATTGTTCAGTAAATAAAGTGCTGCTGTGACTAAATTTGGCAATTTTTTGCAACTTTTGTTAAGGCAGCAGTTGCATTAGATGCGTGTTTGATACCATCATTGACCACAAGTTGTAATGTATGGCAAAAACATGGCAATTTTAATAATTCTAAATTTTCACTAAGACATTGAATAATATTTTCATCTAATGGTGCTAATTGAAATTTATCATCTGAAACATTGTCAGAAACTTCTTCATATTTATCATTAACATCTTGTGTTAAATCATTTTCAAAATAAGATTCAAAACCTGGAAGTAAAATATCATTAAATGCTTTCAAATTGTTGGAGATATTGTCGGTAATTAAACGTACCAATTTTTTCTCAATGTGATAAGAGTTAACCACTATGTCAGATTCAGCCAATAATACATCAGCTGTATGGTGGCCTTTTAATGGTGCAAATGGTAATAAATATGTTTTTAAATGATCATCAACAAATGTATGCATTGTAATACCAATATAAGAACGTAAACATCTGTCATTCCATACATTTAAAGTCACTAAAACATATTCAGCATTATTACGTAATGTTTTTAATTTCATAGTCATTCTATCATGTAATTTTGGTAGTTTATCACGAGTTATTTGTCGACGAATTAAAAGTGAATACATTGAATCTACTGTATTCATAAAATTTTTAAAACCATCTTGATTAACTAATGATATTGGCAAACCGCATTCAATTATTAAATCTTTTATAATGAATTCAGTTAACTTAACTTATCGTAGATCGGTTGATGAATATTTGCTTGTTTTTCGTTTAATCATATCATCAAGCGTTCGTTATTTTTTATGAGTATTAACATTCTTTTTAACTAACCATTCTTCATATAGAATATTATGTTTTCTTTTCATATGTCGTACAAAATTAGATGTGGTACCATATTTGTCGGAAACATTTTGTGAACATTGTAAACATTTGCCGCGCCATAAATTTGGTTGTTTTGCGTGTACATCGATAAAGAATTTTTTTAAAACAGATTGCTTCGATTCGTCTTTGTCATTTTGTGAAAGTAAGTAGTTTTGCGTTGTTGACGAACTACCAGGATCTGACATAGTGCAACTACACTTGATTTAGCAAATTTATATATATGTATATCAAGATTCTTTTTACACTTACCAATATTTTCAATTAAGAATTGTGTACTTTTGACTATCAAAGTTTTTTTTATTAATGATAATTACTTGTATCCAAAAATTAAGAAAATTAATGTTTACCGAAACAAATAAGTGTATGATCAGTTAATTATACAATCAAATCTGTTAGTGAATAGAATACGCATGTCTATGTGTCTATAAAACGACTAATTGAATTAAGATTTAATAAAGAAAACACATTGACGAAATTGATAGCAACCATGTACGATGCAATAGTAATTTCTTATTTATTTTATTGTATAAACATGTACATACACTGAGGGATTTCATACAAAAAGTTCAGGTTTTTTTCAAAAAAGCACACGAAATTTTTGTTAAATGCATGACTCGGACATGTCCATCCCTGTGATATATGGTTTTCATTCATTCAGATTATAGAATTTGAGAACTCAGCCACTCACATTCATGATATGAATATCTATCGAAAGATTTGAATTTGTTCTTTTATTTGTATTGATTGTACAGTACAATACGCTTGCTATTTTATATTCAAATTTCGTTTCGCATATTCTATTTGATGTAAATTCATTTCGAATATTTAGAAATAAAAGTTCTGTTTCTTTTGTATAGAACAACACATGTGCATCTAAATTCTATGCAGAAAAGGACAAGATAAAGATACTTTCTGATATTTATTATGTATTTAGTCATATCTTATCTTTCTGACTTGCATATTATTTTGACCTACTACATTTTTGTTGTATGTGTATTACACTGCAATTTAAATATTTTTTAAACCTATATTAAAATATATATTTGTATGATTTATAGTTGTAGGTGTGACAATATGTTTATAATGAAACAATCGTTTCAAATTGTGATTTTATGTGTTTGTTTATCGACGATTTTAAGTACAATTAGTCCTTGTGCAAAATGGAATAGAACAGCTGTGACTGTAGCTGGAACTGGTCAAGCAGGAAACTCTAGTTATGAAATTGATTCTGCAAAAGGAATATTTATTCATAAAGAAAGAAATGAATTATATGTGGCGGATTTTACTAATGATCGTGTTCAAAGATTTTCATTAAATGATCCATCAAGAATGGGTACTACGGTAGCCTTTGGTATAGCAAATCCTATGAAAATATTTGTTGACGACGATATTAGTGGACCAACTATTTACATATCACTTCGATTTTCAAATCGTGTCGAAAAATGGATTAATGGAGCAACATCAGGTATTCAAGTAGGTGATGAATGTCAATTGTGTTCAGGTGTAGCAGTTGATAAAGAGAAAAATGTTTTTATGTCACAATCGAATAGACATTGTGTTGTTCAATGGTCATCTCGAACTAATATTACAAATATTGTTGCTGGAAATTGCAATGCAAATGGATCGGCAAGTGATTTACTTGATCATCCTCAAGGTATTTATGTTAATAGGGATGGAAGTTTAATTTATGTAGCTGATATGTGGAATAGTCGAATACAAAAATTCACCATAGGTTCACGTGAAGGAACTACAGTCGCTGGGTCAAGTAAAGGAACTGAAGGTCATGATGCTGAAACATTAGATTATCCAAATGATGTTATAGTTGATGATGAAACTAATATTGTTTATATTATTGATACATCTAATAACCGTTTGCAACGATGGAAGCCATTGGCAACTGAAGGTGATACTATTGCTGGTGATATGGGTATGCTTATTATTTAGATTTCCTATCAATGTTACATTTGATTTTTTCTGTTATTTATAATAGGTGCTGGTAATGCCACTAATCAATTGAATAAACCAACTGATTTGGCATTCGATATCAAAGGAAATCTTTATGTAATGGATATGGAAAATAATCGTGTGCAAATGTTTGAAATAATTGATAATCGACCTTGTTCTCTAACTTCAACAGGTAATAATGAAATATTTTATTTTCAAATAATATTTCTTTTCTTTTTTGTGAATGCCTAGCAAATTTGACAACATTTGGGTAAGTCAGATAATCGAATTTTTTTAAAACTATATTATCAACATTATAGGTCAATCCTAATAACCATTGTTATCTCAATTGTATCGTGTATGTCTACAAAAGTTATTTAACTGATTTACTTCATCAATACATGAATACGTTTTATTTTATGAAATAAATATTTAAATATATAAAGAAGAATGTCTGTCAGTTTGTCTGTTTATTCGCTATGCATTCGGCCCCTGTAAAAGCTACGATCTTGAGGATGGGGTGAGGGTGATGGATGTGAGAGTGAAATTCCACTCAAGTCGTATTGCAATGAACTTTGCGTGAATTTTCCAGAAATTTAGCGAATATGTTATGGTTCGAAGATTAATCATTTTTTATCGATGATTCTTTGGTCTAAATGTGAAAGTCGAAGGTTTCTAATAGGTTACAAGAGAAAAATGTATACGTTTTTCCTTGATTCACAACTAAGGTGTATCCATTTGTTTTCTATGACTCACAACGATGACATATCTATATATATAAAGAAGAATGTTTGTCTGTGCGCTATGGATTGAGTCCCTGTGATAGCTAGCGTCACAAAACTTTCCACATTACTTCCTTAGTTCCTGAGGAAAGTCGACGTAGGTGTGGAATCACGAAACAGGGTGTGCGGAAGTGGCTGGGTGAAATTTCATCCCGATTAATATAGATCGAGATTCTGATGAGTCTGTTCGCTATGTATCTAGTTCTCGTGAGAGATAGCGTCACAGAACTTTCCACATCAGTTCCTTGAGTGCTAAGGAAAGTGGGCAGTGATTGGAGGTGAGAAAGGGAGGCGTGCGTGAAATATCATCCAAGTCATAAGAGACCGTGATTTTACTCACTTTCTAATCAAATGACGCAGTTCAATGCAAATTTGAGAGTGATCGTGTCCAAAGTGGACGCGAGTGAGCATATCAGCTTGAGCCCGATGAGAAGAGTTCTGTTGAAGATGGCTGATGCACGGCAGGAAAAGCTCTGCGAAAGATAGTGAGAGTCATTCATCCAATTACAATCGATACATTAGATTAGTGAAAATAACAACACATATTTCCGGCTTTATAATTCATATAATACTAATAGTAAAAAGATTTCATTTATATTTTTAATTATTTGAAAATCGATACTGATGAGTATGAAATGCTGCAAGCGAATTTCATCTTTCAGAAACTTTATAATCCTGATATAATTAAGAAGGAAAGTATAAAAATCAAGTAAGGTTTTTGTCAGTTAATTTTATCGTAATAACTCATCAAATTTCTAATATGCTGAAAATGATTGGAAAATGTAGTAAATATCAATATTAAGTTTTGGGTTCAGACTATATCAATTGAAGTTTTATATACGTTGAAAACTTAGAAAGCGTGGCCCAGACGTCCTGTTCGGATGTGAATTGCGAATTTTTCTTTAATAAGAGACGTGATTAGAAACTTGTCTTTTTGACGATAAGATGCAGTAAAACACGCTCTATAAATTGGCTTTTTGATATATCACTCTAGTTTGTATAACAATAGAGTTATAAGCTTAGAAAAATACCTTACAAAAAATAAAAATTAACCAAGACATTTTAGAAATCATAAAGACTTATTCTATTAAAAAAATGTTTCTTCGTCATGGTTACTACAATGAAAATCTATGTAAATTAATATTCAAAAACTTGAGTTCCATTGAATTATATCACCTTTAAGAGACGTTTAGGTATTTTGTCTATCATTGCCTCACATTGTTCCGGTGTAATTTTTATCTATTCCGAATTAATTAAAGAAACTAATGAAGCAAGAATTTGAAATGTTTTGCCTCTCGTTTTTTCTTTCATAATTCCCCAAATCTTTTCAATCGTCCATACATCTACAAATTTGGCATCTCCATCATTGGGCTCTATTCTTTATTTAAAAATATCGTACATAACATCCATAGCAACTTGAGTTCTTTGTTTTGAATCCTGATCATCTTGAAACATAACTTCATCCAAATTTTGAACCAGTTCATTAATTGCAGGAATGATTTCTTCACGTAAGAATCTAGTACACAATTTACCCGTCATGTACATTCTTTTACATTGATTATTTCGACGTTGATTTTATAACCATTCAGTAAAATTAAGAGAATCATCGTGAGATACCAAGACTTTCGTGAAGATTGCTCCTCCAAACATGACACCACTTGGATATTTTACCTTCGGTGCTTCTCTTAGATCACCTGGAATTTGAGATGAGTCTTTAGCAAAAATTACATCATTTTTATTATTTTGAAAATCTTCGATTATGAATATTCCTGAAAAATCAATATTAACAATTTTGCTCCATTGCCATTTTGAATTGGTTTTTCTCACACCAAACTTTTTTAGTAATCTTCTCGCACATTCAACACGTCGTTGTTTGTTTGCTGTTGTTAATGTTTGACTTTCTCTGAATTTAAATGTTTTTAAATTTAATTCTTTACTTGCTCTTTGCACCGATGTTCTTTTACCTTTAATGTTGTTACACTGTAATTCAAACACTACTTTTCTTTGACTTTGTCCTTTTTTTAAATATATTAAACGTTGAACTTTTCTTTTGAATTGCTCCGTTCTAACAGTTCTTGGAGTACCGCATCTTGGTTTATCCTCGATTATTCCTCTTCGCAATATCCAGTTATTTTTTTTGTTAATGAATCACGATAAAATGGAGGTGGATTTTCATAAGATTATAAATCATCAGCAATATTGGATGCCCTTCATGTGGAATTCATCTTCTTTACAAAAAGCTTTCAGCGCAATCCCTGCGGGATTAAAAATGTGAAAAACGACGAAACTGCGTGCATTGTAAACCAGATATTCAGAGTTTGTCCAAATAAGTGTCTATGATGATCTTTAGTCCTTTATAGATTACAGTCTATGCTAGAATAGTAAGAGTTACTACAGTGTCCTTGGGTGAGGGTGAGGGTGATGCCAATTTTGCCCATCGGCCACAGACTTTGATAAAAGATCATCGAGTCTATCGGTCACGGTCTGTGATGCTAATCTTGCCTGTCAGTCACGGTCTGTGATGCTACTCTTAGCTGTCGCTCACGGTCTGTGATGCTAATCCTGCCTGTCGGTCACGGTCTGTGGGGGGAGGGGGGGTCCAAATTTCTACCCCTAAACATTTCAACACTCTCTTTCAGATCGTGTTTCACAAAAGAACAAGGTCACAAAACTCTTGCTCAAAAGTAAACGTGCTTGACATCTTTTTGTACCATTTAAGATATTGTGTAGGTTACCGTATAAATTAGTTAGTCTGAAACGGGTTTATTTATAAGTTGGAGCGGCGAACTAATATATGAATACAACAGAAGATGAATATTATGAAAACAAGAGAATTCTCATTACAAAGACCTAGAAAAGATAGTATGAATACACAAGATCTAGAATTGGATAATGAATAAACATAGATCGAAAGAAATATTGAATATCTCGAGAGAAAATGCACTAAGATCAAGAAAGAGATGACGAATATAATGGTACTGTTAGGCAGTCGAAGAAAAATATCATCATACATTTGAAAGTAATTATATAAAAACTTTACAAGTGTTCATACTCTACAAGTCCAGTATTTTCTCTATTCTAGAAATGTTCTGGTTAATTTTTATTTTTTGCAAGCAATCGTTCTGAGCTTATAACTCCGTTGTTATATGAAATTGTGTGATCAATCAAAAAGCTATTTTATTAGGCATGCACCGAGCCCGGGAATAAACTGGGAATCCCGGGCTCGGTCATTCCGGTACCGGGATTCCCTGGAATTGAAGTACTATACTATAGAGGTACCCTAGGGTCCTCAAGTGCTATACTATATAGGTGCCATTAGGTCTTCGGCTTAGGGATGGCATCATATATTGACTTTACTAGTGACTAAGTACCTATTGTAAAATGCTGTTGACTGCTTCCGTTTTTCTATTAGTCGAAAAACGGTCCAATCAGATGGCAGCAAATTGTTATTCGCTTATTTCCTTTGTAACCATGGAAGATTTTATGAGGACTTTTGTAGAGCACCCTCGATAATCTCAAATTGGCCCGGATAACCCTACGTTCCATCTTTATCTTCATGGGGAAAAAACGCCTCGAAATCTGATTGGTTGAAACTCTTTTGTAACAGCCAATCAGATTTCGAGGCGTTTTTTCCCCATGAAGATAAAGACGGAACATAGGGTTATTCGAGCCAATTTGAGGTTATCACGGGTGCTCTACAAAAGTCCTCGTAGAATCTTCCATGGCTACCAAGGAAATAAGCGAATTACACTTTTCTGCAAGCTGATTGGACCATTTTTCGACTAATAGAAAAATTCACGCAGCGTTTAGTATTTTACGATACGTACTTAGTTACTAGTAAAGTAGGCATGAAGCGAACCCTAAGACACTGTCTAAAAGATTCCACTTTTTCAGTATTAAAAACCCCTGAACCCTACCGAACCCGTAATAGGAAACTTGATCAGTTTCATTTGTTTTATCCAAAGCTATTGTTGGTTTCCATAAAACCTGAAAAAATGTTGAAAGGTTCGGCCGGGTTCGGTAGAGTTCGGGGGTTTTTAATACTGAAAAAGTGGAATCTTTTAGAGTGTCTTAGGGTTCGCTACATGTCTATAGTAAAGTAAATGTATGGTGCCATGGCTAAGTTGAGGACCTAACGGTACTCTCATAGTATGGTAGGTGAAGACCGAAGGGTACCCAAGGGGGAAACAGCTGATTAGGAGTCTGATAATCACCCTAATCACTGATAATCACTGATAATCATCCCAATCACTATTAATCACTCATAATCACTGGTTCTCAATCCTGAAAGCTCGTCTGTTTGTCCGGGGTCAAAAAAACATAAAGGTTAAAAAAAACATCCCAGGGGGAAACAGTTGATTAGGAGTCTGATAATCACTGATAATCACTCCTAATCACTATTAATCACTGTTAATCATATCTAATCAAATAATCAGCTGTTTCCCCCTTGAGGGTACCCCTATAGTATAGTAATTGAGGACCCAAGGTTATCCCTATAGTGTATCAGTTGAGGACCTAAGAGTATCCACATAATATAGTAGTTGAGGACCCAAGAGTACCTCTATAGTATAGTACTTCAATTCCCTGGAATCCCGGTACCGGAATGACCGAGCCCGGGAGCGACCGAATCCGAGAAGCTCGGGCTCGGTGCATGCCTATATTTTATAGAGCGTGTTTTACTGCTTCTTATCGTGAAAAAGACAAGTTTTTAATCACGTGTCTAATTATAGAAAAAGTCGCAATTCACATCCGGACAGAACTTCTGGACCGCCCGTTATATTTATATCTCATTGTCGAACCTTTTCATATATGAATTTATAGCTTACGACGCATACCACCGAACATTATATTTTAATATTTATTTCATTGACTTTTAGAAGAAGTAAGAGACAAACATCTGTTTTTCACGCTTATCATAAAATTTTTTACTACAATAATTTTAGCATTTTTGAATTCTTTAGATAAAAATACTTCTAGTTCAACAATATTTTTGAGTTTTCTCTTCTCAATTTTGCGCTCTACGATCGCCAGAATGTTCTCGATGAGATTAACATTGAGATTGTTCGATGGTTAGTCTAACAATTCCAGTTCATTATCATTGATAAATTGTTTCTAAATATTACTTAGATATTTTGGATCATGGTCCTATTATAGATGCAAATTCCAATGAAATTGGGTTAAACTGAAAAAACTACTTCTTCCTGTTGCTCGGGGCGCATTGTAGAGCACCCTTAAAAACCCTATATTCATGCGCACAACATCATGTTTCAAGCGGACAATAGTGCATAAAACCTCGGCCCAAAAACCCATCACTTTGTAGCCCTATCTCGTCCTCCACTAGGGGTTTGAGGATACTACATGGTATTCGGGGTGTATTTTCGAGCGCCCACTAAAACCCTATTTTCAAGCGAATAACATCATGTTTTATGCGACAATTGCGGAAAAAATCTTGACCCCAAAACCCGTTTGCATTATTGGCACTGTGCGGGCAAATAAGTAAACACCTGCTCAGCTTCGTAGAGTCAATATCTTGATTAAGATTGTGACTACAGTCAACGAAGCATCAAATTTATTCGAGTTACGGAAAACCCTTATATTTTATTAGATTGAATATCCTTCAAATACAGAAATTTTCAAAAAGTCTACAAATCTGAGGCTACTTTAATGGTTATTCAAAACGAGAAAATGTCAACAGTCGTTTCATTTCATTAAAGTTTTTTGATGAGAACATATTCACGAAGCGTAGAAACAATGTCAGACATGTGCTTTTTAGTCCACTGATCTTTAGCGTGATGTGTCATGAGACTAAGGAATGCTTCATCGTGAAACTGGCGGACCACAGTGCAGCAGCGCTTATGACCGCCACCCTGGACAATATTGAAGAGGGCTCAATCATCTACTAGGATAGCCGGAAACGATATATGATCGACGACCTTTACAACACTGGCTTCGATCACTTTAAAGTGAACAGTAAACATAATTTCGTCGACCCGAACATCAAAATGCACACGCAGAACATAAAGAGAATGTGTGGTTTGGCAGAATGACCGTACAAGAAACATCGCGGCACTTCGTACCATTTCCCCGGAGTCAAATTTGACGGAGCTTATGTGAAGAACACATCACAATCAAGAGGACCTCTTCAATGCCCTCCTGAAAGGGAAAAAAAATTACTGGCCGCCTGAAGTGGAAATTTGGTCTGTTCTGTTGTGATTTTCTTTGTTTAAATGTATTTTGAAAATTTATGCGGTGGTCCGGATGATAGGAAAGTATCCACAATTTATGAATAATTTATCACTCTTTTGTCGTCACTGCTGTAGACCCATAAAGTTATTGGCAAATCGTGGTGCGTGTAAAAACCTGCGGTTTTCCAGTTTATCGTCAAGAGTGATCCCATATTTTTCATGTGGGCGCGTATTTGAGTTTGATTGTTAAATATGAAATTAGGTTTTGAAATAAATATCAACATTTTCAAAATAGATAAAATCTTTTGAATAAAAAATCTGCAGAAAAGTAGTGTAAAATAAGCGCCAACTGCCTCAAATTGTTTTTTTTACGTATCGCAGTCAACCATTGGTTTTGGTAAAAAAAAGACAACATGAGAGAATAGTATACTTAATAGAATTTCTGTACTTAGGTCTAACCAAAAGTTCTGCAATCTAAAAAAAAGATTAAAGAAAAAGAGAAAATTCGAGTTTTAATTTACTTAATGTTCAAAATAGTCTCCATAATTCTTTATACAAAGTTTCATCCTTTCTAACAATTTGTCAAAAGTTTTTTTATACTCTTCTTCGAGAATATTTTTCATCACCTTGAATACCGCACGAGCTAATGATTTTTCATTTGGTTGATCGATTAAATTACGCTCAATGTAATCATTTGCCCCAATAATCACACGGTGCAAGGTCAAATGAATATGGTGGATATGGCATTATATTGATACCTTCTTCTGTTAAATAATTAATAACATCAGAATGAAAATGGGATCGAGCATTGTCGTGAAGCAATTTGATGTCTTTTGTATCATTTAACTTTCTTTCTCTTCGTATTTCTTTGATAACAGGCTGGAGGCAATTTTCAATATAGTAGCTCTGATATATAATCTTGTCTTCATTAACACAATGTATAAGAACAGAACCATTTGATTTAAAAAAAATTGAAAATTAATTTTTTGATTCAAATTTGCTTCGACGAACGATAGTAGTTAGTGATTCACCTTTACTAACCCAGCTGACATTTATTGACTTGTGATGAATCTGCCTATAGTAAATCCACGTTTCATCACCTGTTATAATGTCCCATAATCACCAGGAACCATTTTGAAATTTCGCCAAATTTTCACGACAAAGTTTAACTCGTTGTTGTTTTTG
Organism: Macrotrachela quadricornifera; assembly: GCA_022393335.1. Lineage (NCBI taxonomy): Eukaryota > Metazoa > Rotifera > Eurotatoria > Philodinida > Philodinidae > Macrotrachela > Macrotrachela quadricornifera. The sequence continues at coordinate 21,722 of JAJEKB010021795.1, read as the reverse complement.
TTCATGAGTTAGTTGATGGGGTACCCCCAACGAGATGTAACTTTTCTTATCTTGAGATAGTCATGGATAATCCATCCTATGATACTATGAGAGAGAGATGTCTCGGCTATAATTTCATCATAAGTTGAGTGTCGATCATTGTTCGTAACTTGACGGACCAGTTCAATATTTTCATCTGTAAGTTTGGATACTGGACGACCAGATTGGGGATCATCACCCCGGACCATCATTGGAGCCATCTGAAACGACATCTTAAACTGCCTTGAACGGTAAAGAAACGGCGTGATTCGCGCCTTAAACGGTGATTAACGGCATGTTACAAAAAAATAGGATATATTGAAATTAAAATCAGACTTATCGCTTCTGACCAGCAATGAGATCACCTTAAATGAATAAAAAAAATTAGCTTATATAAATAAAATACGTACTATTTTATTTTAGAAATCGAATTCATTTTAAATTAAAAAAAAGTTATTTTCTAATAAAATACTTACTGTTTCATTTGGATGACCATAGATACGTAAAATAAATAAAAAAAAAGTTTTTATTAATAAAACACTTGCTTTATCATTTGGATGACCATATCTATCTAAAATGAAGAAAAAAAAAAGTTTTTTTAATGAAATACTTACTTTTGAGAGATATATAAAACAGTCGAAAAAATTCGATTAAGGAGACATATTAATACGAAATGAATGAAAAGAAAAGTATGAAATGTACCTCGAGAACAAGATACTGCCCTTACAATAATAGGTAAAGATCAAGAAGAGGCCGTACTAATATATCATCTAAGAATGACTACTCACGCGTTCATGTTCTTTTACAGTTCGGTGTAATAATGCTGTAAAAAAGCAGAAAAACGATAGTCGTAAAGGCAGCCATACAACAATCGTAACGACAATCGTTTCCGGTAACACGAAAACGTTTTGTCCATCTTGTAACTGTTGTATATGATGGAGCACGATGTCCCATAGCTGTTACAAGTTCTTCATGAATTGTCTCTAGATCTATTTCCAAAATAGTTCAAACTTTTATATAATATCGATTGAGTTCATTATCTATTTAAAAAATTTTTGTTTTGGTTCAAATGAAAGTTTATCTGAAAAAGTACTATAACTATGTCCAAAATAGATTTAATGTATATATCTTTATAGACAAGACATTCCACTATTTATCCATGCAACAATCTCTTAAATGTTAATTGGTTTATAAAATTGCCAATAACGATTGCAGAACTTTTGGTTAGACCTAAGTACAATAAAAAAAATTTGAGTTACTTTTATTTCTTCTTGATACTAGTGAACCCTATCGACAGATTATACAAATGGATACGTAAAGAAAGAATGAAAAAAAAATCACAGCCGATCAGAATTTATACTGAATGCTTCGCTTTGCTTCAATAATCGATTTTAATTATTTGTTTCAATTAACATCAATTTTTACTTTGAAACGATTTTTTACATCAAAAGCATCTACAATGGAAACAGATAAACAAGGAAAAATTGTTATTAATTTCGCTGGTGATGTTATGATCGGTTAGATTTTTTTTTAAGTAAAAATTTACAATTTTTATTTAAAATGCATTTTTCTTTCTATAAAAGGTCGTTTAATAGATCAACTTCTACCTACTTCAGTTCATAATCCTGAAGAAGCAGCGATTGTTCGTCAATTCCGATCATCTCGAAGTTCACGTTGTCCTTATTTACAAGAAGGCAGATATAATTATGCAACTGTCTGGGGAAACACTTTACCATTATGGAAACAAGTAAAATATATTTGATTATTATTTTGAAAAATTATGGAATATTTATTAGGGAAATTTGAATATTATTAATTTGGAAACATCGGCTACTACTCATGATAAACTTTGGCCTGGAAAAGTTTTCAAGTATGTTACTAATTATTTTTATGTTATATTTATACTTTAAAAAATTCTATTTAGTTATCGTACTCATCCCGCGAATATTAATTGTTTAACTACAGCAAATATTCATCATGTTTCTCTAGCTAATAATCATACTTTAGATTTTGGAATTAAAGGTCTTGAAGAAACATGTGAAACTTTAGATAAATTTGGTATATCTTATGTTGGTATGTTAAATTTATTGCTAATCATTTCGATTTTCTTTTAATTATTATTTTTGTAGGTGCAGGTAAAACACGTGAACGTGCTCTTGGTCCAGTTTTTCTTGATATTCCAATAAGTATTGAAAAATTAAATCCTTTATCTACTAATCCAAGTATATCTCGTTCACCTTTATCACTTCGAATTGGTTTACTTTCTGCATCTGATCATCCATCAGATTGGTCATCTGTTCCTTCATTTCATCTTCTTGCTCGTTATGATCTTCCATTACTTTATAATCAACTTTTACCTCTCATTGCTACTGCTCGTGCTAATTCTGATTTTGTTATTTTTTCTGTTCATTGGGGTCCAAATTATCAATGGATACCAGATAAAAATATTCAAGAACTTGCTAGATGGATGATTCATCAAGGTGTTGATGTTATACATGGACATTCAAGTCATCATATACAAGGTATTGAAATTGTTGAACGTAATGATCGAACTCGTGGATTAATTATATATGGTTGTGGTGATTTTGTTGATGATTATGCAATTGATGAACAATATAGAAATGATCTTGGTGCACTTTTTCAATTAAATATATCAATATTACCATTATCTTCACAAAATGGAAAATCTAAATTAGTTCGTCTTCATTCACTATCAATATTTCCTACACGATGTTCAAATTTTCAAGTCAATAGATTAACTTGTCAAGATATCGATTGGATGTGGATAAAGGAAAAAATACTTCAATTGAGTAATATTGGTATGAAAACATGGACAATTGGTTATAATAATGATATATTACTTGATATTTATACATGATAATAATACCTTTTATTACTTTTTCTTATTTTCTTTTTATATTAAAGATTTTTAGATAGATTTAAATAAATAAAAAAGAAAAACTTGTTAATATATTATATCAAAAGAACGGATGTATAGAATATTTTTCATTATTTTTTTATACTTATACAGAGAAAAATTTTTTCTATGAAACTTAGTTCCATTTATCATGATTAAATACTAGTTAAAATCATTGGATATATTATTTCGGATGGACACATTTTTCTAAAGAAACAAATGAAAATAATTTAGTAAGAGATTATGAGTATTTAATAACTGTATTATAACGACGTTCTTTATCAAGAATAGAGATGGAACAGAATCAAGTTTGTGTTTTTAGTTTTGATTCCAATCTCGAAAGACTTATATTGACATTAAATATAAATATATTCATAAATAGTTGCATTTGTGATTGATACTATTTACGTTTTATTTCGCTAAAAATTATAGGAAATAAAACTATATGTTTTAGGTTTGATCAAATAATTTTCTTCCCATCATTTCGATCATAATTGGTTTTATTTTTTGGTTTCGCACATCTCTAATCATAAATAAATATATATTAGCTATCTTTTACATCCATACCTAACAATATTATGGAATTTTTATGCTTATATTTCTTACGTTTTTATAAATCATTAGATTCTAACATTATGTTTTATTTTACATATAATCTGATAAAAATGACTTTTTTTGTATATTATATTAAATGTGTATTTAAATACAGAATAATAGGTTTATTTCTTTTATACAAAATGTCAAAGTTTTATTTGATTCTATTTAAAAGAAAATACTTTTTTGTTTTTAATAGTCAATAATTTTTCAATTAGATTGAATCTTTTATTTTTGATATTCGAACATATTTGTATTGGATAAAATGATATGTTTCTTTTTCTCTTTTCTCGAGTCAATATATAAAGAAAAATTTTGTATATGTACTAAATCATCTCGTAATAATGAATGGTGAATCGACTATTGAAGAAGAAGAAGAAGAAGAATCACCTGGAAGTCCACAAAATAATGTGTGGTCAAAAATATCTCGGTTAGTTAATATTTTATGAGTTTTTATTGAAAATTACCGCGATGATCGTCAGAAAAACGTTATCGCGATATGGTGGACATCTCTAATAGATTTATTTGAAGAAATTTATTATTATAATTATCTTTCTATTGTTTTTTGTAGTACTAAACGTCGATTTTTAAAATCAAAATTGAATACAAGAAATTATCAAACTGTTTTAAGGTATATATTTTATATAATATAATTAAATAAAAATATTTATTTTCTATTAGTAAAGTTTTATCAAATCGTGGTGATAGTATAATAACATTAAATTCTTCAAATAATCTTTCAAAATTAGATAATGAAAATCTTGAAGAAAATAATATAATAACAATAAATGTGAGTGGTACTCGTTATCAAACATATTTATCTACTATTGAACGTTATCCAAATACATTATTAGGAAATAAACATAAAAGAATATATTATTGGAATAAAGAAGAAAATGAATATTTTTTTGATCGTCATCGTTCTTGTTTTGAAACAATACTTTATTATTATCAATCGAATGGTCGTCTTCGTCGACCAGATTATGTTCCATTAGATACATTTTTAGAAGAAATATCATTTTTTCAATTAGGTTCACAAGCATTAGCACAAACAAATAAATTAGAAAATCTTAGATTAATTCAACCTGTTGAATTACCAAAATGGATATGGAGACAATATATTTGGTTCTATTTAGAATATCCTCAAAATTCAATATTAGCACGTATACTTCATATTATATCTTTATTACTTACAGTTATATCATGTTTATCATTAGCTATAGAAACATTACCTGAATATAATGAAAAATGGGATAATATTTGTAAAACTAAAGCGAATATATCTTTATCATCATCATATGTTCCACGTTGTTCAGAACTTTTTTCTTCACCTTTTTTTATTATTGAAACAATATGTGTAGCATATTTTACAATAGAATTTCTTTTACGTTTTATTAGTACACCATCATATCGTCGATTTTTATTTTCATTACTTAGTTGGACTGATATAGCGGCTATTATACCTTATTATGTATTTTTAGGTGTTCAATTAACAGATAAACAAATTGATTTAAATGCAAGTACTTTTATTCTATTAAGATTATTAAGATTATTTCGATTTTTACGTGTATTTAAAATTTATTTAATATTTCGACGATTAAAATCTTTACGTGTATTAATAGCAACATTAAAAGAATCATATATTGATTTTACTATTATGATTGTTATATTAACATTAGTTGCTTTTTTATTTGGTGCAGCGACTTATTTCGCTGAAAAAGATACAAGTGAACATTTATTTGATTCAATTCCAGTTGCAACTTATTGGGCTATATTAACAATTACATCAGTTGGGTATGATATTGAAAATAAAGAAGAATAATTAATTATGACTGATTTCATCTCTGCATACTCACGAGTTTAGAACCCATCTTTTGGCTATAACTAAACATCGATGAGATATGTAAAATCCCAAAAGAATAAGTGCCCTTAGGCCTTTCTTCCAAAGTTACAACTGTTTATAGTATAATTTCAGCCTATAGTTCGACACGTACCAACAAATCAAATGACATTATTTCAAGCTGAAGTTTAGCCAACATATGACTACAGGTTATGACTAGAATACACTGAAAATTTCAGCTTCAAAGAATGTTCCCTTCACGAGATATTGAATTCACAAGATTAATTCTTATTTTATGAAAGAAGTGCAATGCTCATTTTTTTTTGGAAATTCAGCATCTCGTGAAGGGAACATTCGTTTGAGCTGAAACTTTCAGTGCATTCTAATCATAAGCATAGCCACATATGAGCTAAATTTCAGCTCGATATAATGTCATTTGACTTAGTGGTGCGTACCGAGCTATAGGTTGAAATTATACTAAAACAGTTATAACTCTGGAAGGAAGGCCTAAGGGCACGTATTCTTTTGAGGTTTTTCATACCTCATTGATATCTATTTATAGCCAAAAGATGGGGTGTAAACTCGTTGGACACCTCGGGACTTTCCCTTGTCAGTTCGATGAATCCAATAATTGGATCACATCGGACTCCATAAGTATCCTATGGGAATCCGATGGAATAATATGGGATTATCTTCATCACCCAGAATTCTATTGGATCCGTTGTCAGACTTGTGAACTTGGGTAGTACTATTTCATTATACAATTCGTATGAGATACTATAAGGATACTCGTTTGGCTGTTAATTTTTACCAAAAAGTCGATTTTGAGTTAAGTTTAATATGTGATTGTGAGGATCTCGTTTTGGGAATGCAACCGTATGGCTTCAACCTCTGAGATTGATGTTGGCTGAAATGTAATATATAGAATCTTAGCCTGCTAATCCTGAGAAATATTCACAATAAAAATGTCTACCATATATTGATAATATAATAGAAGATAATGATTTTCACTAAATATTTTATTGATGAAAATCAATTAACACGACAAATAGTAACAACGAAAATGATAACGATGATAAAAATGAAAGAAACAAAAAGATACAAGACCAGGAACCGATCACGAGTATATACAGGGTGGTCCAAAAGTCAGTTTACCAAAATAAAAATTGAATATCTCCCTTACAGCTCGAGCAAAGAAGCTGTTTGTGTTTTTATTAATGGTAGAGGCATGTATGGGCTTTATACTAGAGACCTGCGGGACAAACTTTTTTATTGTCCCGTCCCGAATTTTTTCGAATTGCCCCGTTAATTGATAGGGATATAGAAATTGTGTTTTGTGAAAGGCGAACATGTCTTTCTCTACTATCAGTAGATGACACGGATTCATATAGATAATTATGAGATGAACTAGCTAGCTTTTTATTTATACAGTTGGCAGCACAAAATCGAACAAAGAATACCTGTGAAACTAGATCCAACTATTAATTTGCTGCTTACCAAATGAAATATTGAGACATTAATGAACATTTGATTGCTTGCAGTCAAAGTGTAAGAAAAAAGTTCTTTTTTGAGATATAACTGTGTTTTAAACACTCATCCTCATACACACACTAATTGATGCACAGAATATGCTAATTAAAGGATACCATTTGTTTAAGTTATAATAGCAATGAAAGATGTGATAAGAATAAATGAAAATGATCAACTTTGAAAGTATCTGTCAATAGTTTTTCTCCGTTTTTCTGTTGTACAGGATGATTCGTAAGTAGTTTTACGATAAAAACTGAATATCTTCACTCTATTTCAATCAAATCGTCTAATTTTTTTATCAATGATGGAGGACCATTCAAATTTTTTTTCACCAGAAAACCTAAGTTGAGCTAATACTATAGCTTCAACAAGAAAATGCGGTCTTATACAGACTTTCAGGAAGAGTTCAGTACATTGGGCGCTCCAAATCTGATGTGGGAACGAAAAAATCTTTATAATTTCATTTTATTCTAACTAATTAGTCTAAATTCTTACCTAAATGCGTCCCTCTCGATCTAGGGAGAGACGCGGCCGGAACACTAACACTCGGCATTTTGCATGTCGTGCCTACGAATATTTTAAGTATTTTTTCATAAATTGTCTTTCAAACTTCACTCTCTCCCAATCCCTGAAAATCAACACGAGCCTTATGTCTATGCCCCGTCATCTCAACTTACACGTAACGCGCGTTTTCTCACATCATTGTCTGATTGTTAAACAGTGAGATGAGAAAGCTTGCTCTTGGTTCAAGTTCAGACGATGGAGTATTGGCGTGAGCTATAGCGTGAAACAGCGCGGGCCATACTTATGGAGCCCTGAGCTAAATGGTTAAGTTGTTTAACACATATCCAAAAATGCCGTGTACGAACCTCAATGTTAATAGACATAGAAGTTACTAACGATTCTTTTGCCTGGTCATGTATAGAAAACTTCAATGATCAATCCTTTCACAATGAGTTTTTTTGTGCTAAATCTGTTTGAACTTAATGTAAAAACAAATTGTTATGCTTTTGAAGGACAAAATAGTCTCATCTATTGTCAACAGATCTGACATCCAATCGCCTGTGCTCCTTTCTATATAATTTTTATTATAAATAGTTCAATGTATAGTAGACCTTAAAGCATGGCATTACGCATATTTCAACAACACATACACTGTATTCTCTTTCTCGTAGAGAAGAGTCTTTCAAACCTAAATTGTCTGTTTGTTTGCTTGATCAATTGTTTGTGTGTCCGCACAAGGCCAAAAAAAGATTCTATTAATATTTATTATAAAGCTTTACGAATGGGTAATCTGGGTCGAAGAACTCGAATCTGATGTTAGTTTTGCGAAATTTTTTTCGGATTCATCTTTTTACACAAAGAATCACTTTTTTTGCAAAAAAAAATTTTTATAAGGGTTGAACGAAGGGTAATCGAGAACGAGAAATTTAAGTCTGAAATCAGTTGCATAAACATTTTTTGAAGCTCAGTTTTTGAAAAAAACGACAAATTTTTAACAAAAATCATTTGTTTTTAGTAAGTTAGATCAAAGGCAGTTGAGATCGAGGAACTTGAATCTGACTTCGATTTTTTTATTTTTATAAATGAATAGCATGACGGGAGTTTAGAAACACGATTTCTATGAGAAAGAGCTGAACGAGTTTTTAGACGAGCGTTACTTGTATAATAATAGTTGTAGGAGAAATGTCAAACTTATTAAAATTATCTATAGATAGCATTATATATTGACATAATTGATTGCATTTCCCAGTGAAAAAAGTTAGGCGATTTTCATCAAATTATGATGAAACAAAATCCAGATTTTAATTTATTAATAATTCTGATTAAAATGGGACATGGTATATCCTCTACTCGATGCTGATTTCGGTTTCATTGGAATTTTCAGGATAAAAATCTGATTACTTTGCATAGAAATTCGGATTGTTAGTCGATTAGCAATCAAGATTTTCTTACAAAGTAATCAGATTTTAATCCAAAAAATTCCAATGGAGCCGAAATCAGCATCGAGTAGAGGATATATCGCGTCCCATTTTAATCAGAATTATTAATAATTTAAAATCCGGATTTTGTTTCACCATAGTTTGATGAAAATCGCCTAACTTTTTTCACTGGGTTGTTGCATAGAAACTATTTGCGAATTTCCTTTAATTAATTTAAAAATAAAATTGAATTGTAGATATGGAGATATATATCCGGTAACACCAATTGGTCGTATTCTATCTTGTTTATGTGCATTATTTGGTGCTGCAACAATGGGTATGCTTGTTTCTGTACTTGTTGATCGTTATCAACGTGTTTATAATCGAAAAAGATTTTTACCTCAACATGAAACAGCATCAATTAGTTCATTAGAAAATCCATATAATCAAACAGAAAATATTTTTATGAAAAAACTTAATCGAATAAAAACAGCAATGATACCAACTAATCCAAAACATGAAGAAAATACTGTATCAACAACTCATATGTAACTTTATACTTTGCTATTCATATATTTCCTTGTTTATTGTTTTATAGGGTGATCCATAAGTCTCGGACTCTCTCAAAAAAATTGCTCTTTCTCCCTCATAACAAATCCAAAGAAGCTCAAACTTTCAGGTATAGTCCCTTGTGACATGGCGAATATTACCTCAAATTTTCACATCGCTAGCCCTAGTTACAGGGAAGATATATAAACTCGAAGTATGGAGAAGATTTTTTTCGCATGACACAATTCTTGTATTTCACTATTTTGACTATCAACCGTCGATTTTAGTGCGAAATAAACATGATATTCGGAATCAGCATAAAAAACTGCATAGAATAGCTTATATTTTAATTAAATATTTTTTCCATCGAAATTCGCCCGACACTACCCCTCAGCCACCTTTTCGGTGAAAATTGCCCTCTCGTCTCCTACGGGTCGTTTTTTGATGGAAAAAATATTTAATTAAAATATAAGTTTTTCGGTGCAGTTTTTTATTGTGATTCCAAATATCATGTTTATTTCGCACTGAAATCGATGGTTGATAGTCAAAATATTGAAATACAAGAATTGCGTCATGCGAAAAAAATCTTCTCCATACTTCAAGTTTATATATCTTCCCTGTAACTAAGGTTAACAACGTAAAATTTTGGTGGTAATATTCGCCATGTCACAAGGGACTATACCTGAAAGTTTGAGCTTCTTTGGATTTGTTATGAGGGAGAAAGAGCAGTTTTTCTGAGAGGGCCCAAAACTTATGGATCACCCTGTAAATAAATCGATATAATGTAATCAATTTTTTGTTATGATTGCCTTTCGTCTTTAATTTTTTCAAAGTGATTTATAAATATTTACTGCACAAGAAACATAATGACAAGTCTTTGTTAATAGAAAAACTTTTCTTTACTAGGTCTGACCAAAAGTTCTAACAATGCCATTGCCAATTTTATAAACCAATTAATATTGAGGAGATTTTTGCATGAATCAATAGTACAATGTTTGGTCTATATTGATACATGTACTAACTCTATTTTAGACTTAGTTACAATACTTTTTCAGATAAACTTTAATTCGAAGTGAATAAAAAATTTTTTAAAATGGCTAATGAATTCAGCCGATACTATATTAAAATTCGAGCTGTTTTGGAAATTGATGCAAAGAAAATTCACGAAGAACTTATAACAGGATTAGGTCCCAACGTTTCGTCATATCGTACAGTAGCTAGATGGGCAAACCGTTTTCGTGACGGAAGAGAGGATGTCAATGATGATCCTCGATCTAGTCGTCCGGTTTCTGAACTTACAGATGAAAATATTGAATTGGTTCGTCAAATTATCAACAATGATCCACATTCAACTTGTGATGAAAGTATAGCTGAGACATTTCTCTCTCATGGTACCATAGAATGAATTATCCACGACTGTCTAAAGATGGAAAAAGTTACATCTCATCGGGTACTCCATCTACTGACTGATGAACGAAAACAACAACCAGTTAAACTTTATCGTGAAAATTTGGTGAAATTTCAAAGTGGTTCCTAGCGATTATGTGATACTTAGGGCATACCAAAAGTAGTGAACCTGATACTTTATTCTCGTATAGAAGGTTTCGAGAAATTTTTTTCACTAATAGATAGAGCGTGTTTCACTCTATTGTTCTATGCTATTTGGCCACTATTAAACTGTTATCATAATAATAAAATTTCGATAAAATCTGTTTTTGTCGCATATACGCTGGCAGCATGAACATGAATGCTTGTGAGTATTTTTGGAATAACTTTTGATGATAACAAGATAGAGAACTGCAGTTTTCGCCGTTGGAAAGAGGAGATGAAGACGCATCAAGCTATGTATTACTGATTTTTCTAACCTGCTTTTTGTAAGGTTTTAGCTCACCTTTTAAAGAGCAAATCTATTCCATGAGTTGTTTACAGTAAATTTCCAATAATCGTGTTCACATTCAAACCGTTAATCGAAGATCTACAAACTGCGAAAGACTCAGTTTCTTAAATTTAATTATTTATCGATAATACCTATTCTAGACGAACCTCTACTAGGATATTCTATCAAATTTTTTGCTTTTTCTTTTTTTCATGAAACAAGCGTTCTTCCAACGGTTAGGAGATTGAATAAAAAAGCCGTCAGAAATCATGTTAGAAAAATTGATAATATATGGTTCGATGCGTCTTCATCTCTTCTTTCCAACGGCAAAACCCGCAGTTCTCTATCTTGTTTCTATGAAAAGTTATTCCGAAAATACACACGAGGTTTCATGCTACCAGCACATACGCGACAGAAACCGATCTTATCGAAATTTTATTATTATGATAACAGTTTCATATTGATCAAATAGCATAGAAAAATAGAGTGAAACACGCTCTATCTATTGGTGGAAAAGAAAATTTCTCCAAGCCTTCTATACGAGAATAAGGTATCAGGCTCACTACTTTTAGTATGACCTAAGTAATTCGAATATTGGAGCTCACACATGGAGTTCATTGGGCTTCAGATTCAAAAATTTTGTGTCGAGCGCACGCAGGTCTTAAAATTTTAAACCATCGGATCCAGATTGAAAGATAAATCTGATAGATATATAACTAAATACCTTTCTCAATTTTCATCTGATTGAGCTAATTTTTTCTTTTAAAATACGTGCTATCTCAAACTCTACAAATCAATCGATTTGATATCATGAGTCGCAGTACATAAGAAGTTTTCAAAAAATCAAAAGTAAAAACCTAGAAAACATTGAATTTTCAAAGTATCAAAACGGTAATTCTCGAACAGAAGTTCATCATGATTTAAATGGTGATACGTGGGTCACTCTGAAAGTTTTTAGATTCTCGAACAGATTAAGAGGTATGGATGACTTTCGTAGTTGCGGTAGTAGCTCCAAGTCTTATAAGATAGTCCACAAAATTTTGGCTCTTGAACATTTTCCTTTGTTTTTTTTTGTAGATTAATTAAAATACTACTAACACATTTTTTTGTTATTACTATGGATCTTACACGTGAACCAATTCGAGTTATGAGTTATTATGATTACAAAAAGAAATTATCACATCAAGAATGTTTTGAATCTTTACAAAAAACATTTGGTGACTCTCTTGTTTCACGTGCAACAGTTTACAATTGGTATGCTGAATTCGAACGGGGCAGAGATCACTTCGAAGATGAACCCCGTGTCGGTCGACCGAGAAGTGGAGTCACTCCAGAAAACATTGAAGCTATCCGTCAGCTAATCAACGTTGATCCACATAGTACATACCAACAGATACAAGACACCTTGGAGATTGCATCGGCAGCAACTGAAATTATTCTACATGATTATTTAGGTTTAAGAAAGGTTACATGTCGATGCGTGCCTCATTTTTTAACTGAAGCTCAAAAACAAGACCGTGTTGATTATTGCCTGGCAATACTTGAAAAGCTCAATGGTGGCAGATCAAAACGTGTTTATAACATTATTACTGGTGACGAAAGCTGGTTCTACTATTATGATCCAGAGACGAAGCGTCAAAGTCAACTTTGGGTTGCAAGAGGTGATCTTCGTCCAACGAAAGTTCGTCGACAACGTTCTGTTGGCAAAGATATGTTTGCAATTTTCTGTATGAAATCTGGTTTTAATACATTCATTCCTCTTGAAAACGGTATGACAGTTACAGCTAAGTGATATACAGATGAATGTCTTTCAAATGTTTTAAAACAAGTGGAAAAACGTCGACGTCTTAATGATCTTATTATCCATTATGACAATGCATCAGCTCATAAGGCAACACAAACGATGAAATATTTAAATGCTCAACGCGTTAAGTTAATGGGTCATCCAGCGTACTCACCGGATTTGAGTCCCTGCGACTTCTGGTTATTTCCAAAAATTAAAGAACAGCTTCGTGGAAAAAGTTTCCAGGATATTAATGAGCTTCATGCTGCTGTTCAAGAACAAATGGAGGGTCTCCGAAAAGAAGATTTCTACCAATGCTATGAACAATGGTTTGAAAGAATGAATAAGTGCATTAGTGTACAAGGACATTACTTTGAACAAACATAATAAAATTATTTTAAACTGAGCTATCAGTATTGCAAATCTAAAAACTTTCAGAGTGACCCACATATAAATTTAGCGGCAATCAAACGGAGGTGCCAGATGATTCATCGATCTGAATCTATCCAATTGCCAGGTGCACGTAGTGGTCCACATATAGTCAGTATTAAAAAGTATATTCGAAAGGTGAAATACTGTTTAAGCTGAAGAAGACTCCATAAAAAGATAATCGAACCATCGCTTTCCGGTGATCAAAAGATTACACGGAAACAGTTTGCAAATTGGATTCAAACAAACTTTCAAAAAGAAGTTACCTTGAGAATCGTGCTGATACCAATGAGAAAAGTGGTATCTAGTAGAAATACAAGTTTCTACAAAAGTAATAGTATCTGAGCGCCTGTTTCGATGGGTATCAAACCCTTGATGATCTTGGATGAAGGAACTATCATTAAGGATTGTTATGTCAAAACGTATATCCCCTAGCCTTAATATATGAGAATAAAATTTTTCGTGACGACTGCATCTTTCAGCAAGATGACGCAAAGCCGCACCAACATTATTCAATACAACAATCTTGTCCGAACAATTTTCCATCATTTATTAACAAGACTTATTAGCCTGCTACTAGTCCAGATTTAAACCCTTTACAGTATTCAGTTTGGGATGAGCTAGTCAACGTTATAGATTGAAACAAAGTCAAATTAAAAATAACACTGATTCAACAATGAAAATCCTTCATGAAAGAAAATTTGCAAATCACTTGTCTTTGAAAGTTGCACTATTTGGTCTAATCGATTGTACTGCATTTCTCAAAATGATAGAAATTATGTACTTTAATAAAAAGAACATTTTGTTGTAGATCTTGAAACAAGAAATTTTTCAAAATAAAAACTTGGCCCACTCACTACTTCTAGAGTGAAACACTACGATCAAGTACAACTGAATATGATTGTATTTATTGCTCTATGGTAGTTATATGGCTTGTATACTGTCGACAGTAATAAAAAACACAAATCATTTTTTTTTCTTTCGTTAGAAATTAATGAAGCGTAGATAGTATGCATATATTTGTTCGCGATAGAAAAAAAATCTTGTTACACCGCATTTATCACTCATCACAAAAAGAATATACTAATACAATAACGTTACATACACTCACAGTTCGTTTTCTTTTCCTTTTTTTGTCTCTACATGCGTGTTTGACCAAGAAAAAACGAATCTTGCCAAGAGGTTTATATTCTGTTTTATTTATATGTAAGTACAGATCGAAAAATATTAGTAGTATCAAACTTAAAACTTAATTTCAGCTATTCGAGTCGACCACATTCATTCATGGCACCTCCCATTCAACGATCCCCATCCTATTCACATTGTGCTGCTCCCATTCAATGTACCGTTCGTCCCTCCCCAGGGTGTCTCTCGTTAACTTGAATAGTTGAATACATGAATACTCCAATGCAAGTTTGAAGTTTGACATATATGGCCTTCTTATGAGCAAAGTTTCAGAACAAAATCTCGTATTTTGATTTTTTGCTACGTATCTCACGGTAGGACGAAATTCTAGAATACTAGTAAGGAAGCTTTTAATTAGTTGGTGAGGTTTTCTCATATGTGTCAATGCGGCCGCCAGTAAGACTTTCTTAACTTCATATCAAAATTTTTTTCTTCTATCTTCTTTTCTACAAATTAAGGAACAATTGTGAACTTAGATACACATTTTTTGCAGATAAACAGATGAGTCTTTTTTACTTACAGATAGATAAAATAATGTTTTGTATATAATAGAATCATTAAGTCCATATTGTGCTTTCTTGAAATTTGAGCACCCACAATAAGTATTTGAATCTCTCTTTCACCAAAGCACTCACATAACATTTCTCTTTGTTTGTTTGGTCATTCGCTGTTTTATATTCCACTTCGTTCTTCGTTTTTTCCCTTTTTATTCCACTATTACTATTAATAGTGAGAGAAAGAGAGTGGATAAACGAAAGGAATTTCTTTTCAAAATTGCATGATTAGACTGTCAATATTGTAGAACTGTTCAACGTCATGACTCATCTTCGTCTATCGAATGATCCAATTAATACATTGAAAGATGGATGTTCAATGTCGCCATCGTACATAGATCTTTTGACTGGTATTTGGACAACAGTCAGATGGTATTATCGTGATTCTCCATTTTCTAAACCATCTATCTATGATTCAATGCAATACTTTTACATCGACTGGTACGATATTTATTACATAGGTTGGATTGTTCTCTTGATCACATTAATTAGACATGTATTTGAACAAGTCGTCTGCCCGGTACGTTTTTTAGATTTAAAGAGAAAAACAAAAAAAAAAATAAATTTTTCTTTCAGAGATTGGTCAATTGGCTCGAGTTGACTACAATAAACAAAACAAAGTTTCCTGAATCAGCATCGAAGTGTTTTTACTATACATGCGCATGCTCTTATGGCTTCTATTTAGTTAAATATCGATACAATTACTTTGATGAGCCATATCTAGTTTGGGATGGTAATTAGAATCTGTTTTTAAACTGATATTAAAATTATTTTTTTCATTATCTAGATTGGTCGCCTGGTATGACTGTTCCATTTGATATCAAACTACTTTATTTTATTGAATGTGCCTTTTATATTCATTCCGTCTATGCTACTCTTTATACGGAGACTAAGCGCAAGGATTTTTATTTCATGCTTCTTCATCATTTTCTTACTGTGGCACTCATCCTTACTTCCTATGTCTTACGGTAAATCATAATAAATAATTTGTCTTTAGCAATAAGCTTTGCTTTTATCCATTGTACAGTTTTCACAAAATCGGCTTATTGGTTGTATTTTTGCATGATATTACTGACTTTTGGCTTCAAGCAGTCAAACTTATGCGCTATCTTAGTGCACAACAGAATGGTCGACAATGTTCTCGATGGCAACGAAGCTCTTATGTTGGTGTAGTCATATTGATGCTTTGTTGGTAAGATTATATACGTTGAGCAGAAAACTATATATTTCAGGTAGACTTAGTTTGATATTTCCTCTTCTTGCCTCATAGGTTTGTCTGTCGTTTGTATTGGTATCCTATCAAAGTGCTCTATACGACTGGAGTTGTTTGTGTTTATCGTGTCTTGGATAAAGATCTTCACTTATATATTCCATTTAATATGCTCCTATGGATTTTACTGGGTCTAAATATTTATTGGTTTATTGTGAGTATTCTATGTTCCACTATGGTCATCTTCTAGTCATTATCTTATTTAGTTAATTTTTCAAGTTATCTACAAAGCACTTTTTGGTTCTGAGCCCCAATGGGGTGACGTGCGCGAATACGATCAAGAAAAATCGTAAGTCTTGTTTCTGTTAAAAATTTTTATTTAAATAAACAGAAAAAGTGAATTTCTCGCAATGGGAGCTTCAGCATAAGCATGCTGACATAGAATTCTTTTTTCAAGAAAATGTTTTTTTTTAGAAACATGTTGAGTCTTGTCGAATATCTTCTTGATTTTTCTGCAAAGTGTAACATCAGTGCTTAAAACCAGATTTCCTAGCAGGGACGTAGGGTTTTTGGGCATCCTATAAAATATCCTGAGAAAGGTTTCATGAGTTTCTGTTATTACCATAAATAGGATATATATGTAGTAGCATATGGTAAAAATGCGCGCTCGACCGGAGGTTATTCCTTGATAGCGTTCACAATATACGAAACAAGATGTTTTCATATAGATTTTGGGGTTCGAGATCCGTTGTTTTTGCTACTGTCTTTTTAACTAGATTACAATAATTTTTTTTGTACTATTATTTGTGGGTGGTATATTGTGTTATTTTGCAGAGCAGCTTGACTCTCTTGATTTATACCAAATTTTTGACCCAAGCCCTACAAAACTTGGAGAACCATTATTTCAGGAACTGATAGATGCATTTATTTATGTATCTACGCAAACAGTAAATTTATGAAAATGACTATTTTTGCATATATCCGTTTGGCTCCCGATTGTGCTTCTATTGTTATGCTAGAACACACTTTTATTTGTTTAATTTGATAATGTCTCTTTGTAGATCATCGTCATCGGATACCAATTATATAGACCAGAAGCGAAAGTGATGAATATTTATTTGTCGTTCTTTTTGTGTACTTGACAATTATAGCTGAAATTCTTTTGTAATGTGTTTTGTTTGTTTATCTCTGGCAGCATGTGTGTAATCTTAAATTACAGATAAAACTGCATCATCTATGTTTCATGGTACTTATCTGAAATTTCATTTTCTGGTATGCATTAAAATGAAATAGTCACCTATTAGTCAATCTCTCTTGAAGAAAATCTAGTTATCAAGATGTCGGTGAAGTTAGCGGTAGATTCGCCTTTTCAGCGAACATTCGCACAGGAGCCTGTATCTAAGCAGCTCATCAGTGTGCCGTCTATAATTTGACGAGATCTATTCAATGATGTACTCAGATGATTCATAGCTCAAAGTGTAATCTAGAAAATTGCCTGAAGCGATTCAGAGCTTTTGAACTGAGATTTTGTCCATAAGTAGGACCTGATGAGACTAGAAAAGATTTGGAAGGTTAAGAACCTACAGATCTTTTTTCTCGACTTATGGCCATTTTATTGGGTCCATTAAAAGAGTCGGATCACCGACTTTCTATATAAAATCTAGTCTCATTTAGATCCTATACTCATAAAGTAAGCTGAACGTTTCAGTCAAAACAAATGCTTCTTTTTCGACATATTGTGTGTTCAAAAAAAAGTCATTTTTCTTGACAGTGACATTCTGGTTCCATATACAGTGCACAGTGAAAAGTGTATGCAGAAACAGGCGGACATTCGATTTTCTTGCTCAAAAATGATCATATACCGTTAGACAACGATTTTGATTCGTTCTCTTTGTTGGACTTTTCCTTTCGTTATAAATATATATAGTTAACATTTTATCTCAATGAACAGAGAAAAAGAGTGAAAGTTACACATAACAAGAAGAACATAGTGATTCAATGGTCGAAAAACGTCCCATCATTCATCCATTTTTCTTGATGAAAAAGAGAAAAGAAACGAAAACAGCAGAAAGTGAAAGTATTACTAATTCATCACCATCGAATGACGAAAGAATGGATGAGCTAGATATTCAGAGTGGTGCAACTATTACAGTCGATGACAATCAATTAGACAAAGAGCTATCATCTTCAACAGTCAACAATTAATCAAACAAGCACCTCTCACGATGTGAATTGATCTGTTGTTACTCATAAACAATGTATGCGTCAGCTTCCGAGTCTGAGTATGAATCGACAACCATACAAGACAAACGATCTTGTCAGGAATTCTGATTCAAATCACTTTTTCCAAGGTATATTATTGTTCTTGAGATGACAATGCGTGCCTATTTTCATTTTTTCGCAAGTTTAGACAACCAAAAAAGTATACTATTTCTGTTGTCAAGCAGCAGTTAATCAAAATCTTCATCGAAAAACTGATTTGTTTTCCCATTCATCGTTTTCCACTGAAGGATTCAGCAACTGGAAAATGCTCTACGTGGATTTCATTCCGAATATGTATTTGAAATTCAGCAGCAATCAAAACTACCGGTCACAGCTCAAATTGATATTGTTGCAAAGAAGCAACAGGAACAACGACGACGAGTATTTATGGCCAAAGTTTCATCATTAAAATGCTCCGAAGACGAAGGAAACCTATTTCAATTGATGGAATTGGGATGGAATGATGTTCTAGGTTTGGATGATTAGTTGAATGAACAAAAATAATTTGTCTTATGATGTTCTCAATGAATTAGCCAAGGAAATGGCCCTTGTTATATTGAGAAGTGTGCGCACAGAAGTGAAATTTAAAACTTTGACTTTTTGATAAAAACACTTATATCCTTCTCATGTAATATAGATTTCCAAGCAACCATTTTATGCTCTCATCTGCAATGAAACAACAGATGGATCTACTGAAACACAACTAGACGTTCTTACTCGATGCAATTTAAATATCGAAAAATGTCATGGCCAAGCTTACGACGGAGCTGCCACTATTATTCTTCAAAAATCAAAGAATACATACTTCGACCATTGCAACGCGCATTATCTCGATTCGGTATTACAAGATTTAGCAAGAAACTCGGTTGTGATTCGTAAAGCTCTCAATATTACGAAAGATATTGTTCAATTTGTTCGAAAATCACTCAAACGATTGAATATCGCGAAGAAACTATTGATAAAATCACCAATTGTTTCCACAAATTTGAAACCTTTATGTCCCGCTAGATGCACAGGTCGAACTTCATCAATGAACTCTTTATTGATAAATTATCAGCTTACCAAATCAGTTATGCAAGAGTTAGTTGAAGATAAAAGGTGAACTAGCAATCAAAGCAGCTGGATAGCTCAAGCAAATGAAAAAGTTTCGAATTTACTTTGGCCTGAAATTAGATAAATTCATGTCTAGAATTTTTCATCTTTACTGATAACAAACTGAAAGTATTATTACAACTTCGAATTTATTCGATAAGTTATCTGTGATTGTTTAGGTGAATAATAAAAACTATTTTCTTCTCTTAGGTCACCTCATTTTCGCAGCTTCCAAAGAAATTTCTTGCTCATTACAATGTATTGCCAATAAACCAGGCGATGCATTCTCTGCCGTCAACACATTAACTAGCTATTTCACTCAGATTAAAACAGAGGATAATTATAAATCTTTTTATGCGAAATTATTGAATGAATCAAAACATTATACTGATGAGCCGAAGCTACCATGTATTCGTCGACGACCTCCTCGATTCGTCATCAAAAGGCACCTCGACATCAGAAAACTATCAGACTTGTGACGAATTTTATAAGGAACATTATCAACATGTGATTGATAAAATACTCAATGCACTGGACAACCGATTCAAACAGACGATCTTTTCTGTATTGTGCTGAATGTTCTTATGTCACTGTCAACAATGATCGTTTTGCTGAAATAGAAGTTTTCATTGCCAATGACATTGATCGTGAACGGTTAAAATATGAATATGCTATATTTGCAGATTTCTGTCGAACAGCCTATTGAAAAAACAATATTTCATCAGTATAATAGACTCTTACATCTGCATCTAATAGTAACTGTGACTATTGCTATGGCAGAAAGATCATTTTCTGTGATGAACTACATGAAGACATGTTACCGATCGACAATGACTCAGACTCGTTTGAATGGTGCACTTATGACTCATATTAACAAAGAGAAGATGGGCTCTATCGATTTGAACCATATTTGCTCTACGTTTGTATCACGAAGCGAACAGAGGAAACGCTTCTTTAGTACTTTTTAATCCTCTCCATTCTCGCTCTCTATTGATTCTTTGGATTTATTGAACTTGATAAAAGGGCTTTTTTTGATGCTCCAACTCTAATAAAAGTTTGGCCGTCGAATTTCGGCGTATAAGAAGAAGAAAATACTATCAGCCTCATTTAGACTCAAAACACTCCGTCGCCTAAGCTTCCCACTGTGCTTTGATATCGAGAAAACTCAAACTAGATATTATTACAAATATTTTTCTTATTCTCGATCGAATTCTAAATAACGATGTTCTACTCATCTTTATTTTTAATTTATCAAAAACATATTACAACGAGTCAGAAGACATATAGGTTGCACATGTCGTAGCAGTGCGAACGATGTATCATGTGGAAGAAATCCAAGGTCGATGAATCCCATACTTGGATCTCAACGGACCCAACAGGATATCTGTAGTGTGATTGGACCCGTTATCAGATTTGTGAACCAGAGTATCAATTTCTATTTATTTTCACTGGGTGATGATAGTGAATGATTTTCAATTAAGGCAAGAAATGGGTGAGGATAAACAACCGAAGTCAAAGAATTCCGTGACCCGAATTCGATTCAGATGTTGTTGAAATCTGACGAAAACCGATAGGATTCGGTCAGAACTTACGAGGGAACTACCCCATGTGATTCATCGCTTTTGAGCTCATATTTTGGCGATAATTAGTGGCTAATGAAACTAGAAAAAGTGCAAAAGGACTAGGGCCCATGGGCCATCCTTCTTGAGTTATGGCCATTTTACTGACGAAGAATGATCTCCAACTGTCAAATCGTTTTGGGATTCGGACTCTGTGCATAAGTTAGACCCCATTGAGGTATGAAAAACCCCAAAAGGACAAGTGCTGTTAGGCCTTCTGTCCAGAGTTGTAGACAATTTACCGAAGTTTTAGCTTCTGCCATGGTATATACCAACAAATCAAATGACGGTATTTTTACCTGAGATTTTACCCACAGGTAGGTCTATTTGTGAGTAGAATGC
>JAJEKB010021794.1:5478-25363 GCA_022393335.1 Macrotrachela quadricornifera | reverse complement strand
ACTTGGCCTAATGGTGATCGATACGAAGGACAACTTGAGAACTATCAAAGACACGGAAATGGAATATATTATTTTGCTGATGGAAAAACATTTGAAGGAATCTGGAGTAGAGGCATACAAAAAAATGAACCCATTTTTATTTTGTCAAATGATGACTATTCCGAGGGACAATTAGAAAGTTCTCAGACGGATGAAAAAACTGAGTATTATAATGCTGATGAGAGAATAGTAACAGAGGATGACTATCACAGCAGTCTAATAGACGATTATGATTTAATATCGTATTGTAATGACTAATGCCCCATTTATTGAATTTACTATAATATTTAATTGAAAATGCTGACATGAAATCGATTGTTGACCTATGGATGAAATGAATGATGATCAATTAGTTTAAGAATAAGCATAGTATAAAAGTTGTTATTTTTGTTCATTGTGTTGT
Organism: Macrotrachela quadricornifera; assembly: GCA_022393335.1. NCBI lineage: Eukaryota > Metazoa > Rotifera > Eurotatoria > Philodinida > Philodinidae > Macrotrachela > Macrotrachela quadricornifera. Next base: position 24,921 of record JAJEKB010021794.1, on the reverse strand, counting down.
ATTTTTTGACACTGTTCATACAATTCTTTTTTATATGTTGTTTTAAGTTTTACTACTTTATTATTTAACCGATAATATATTATGTGGTGAATCAACAATAGGAAGAGATATCTGAGTACAGAATAAATCATTAATTATCGTTCATTAGTGATTTTAGGATATCACTTGACTTTTAATTAATAGGAAGGTGAAAAATGCTTAAACAATTGATTATATGTCTCTAGAATTATCGTCCTATTGTTATCCTAGCTCATATGGGTAAGCAATTAATCAATTTTGATATTTTTTTTTTATATAACACTTTATTTGAAAAAATGAATGTATCTAATGTTACTCCTTTCATCACTTTAGTAAATTCATCTTATTGAAATACTGAGTAAACAAAATAAGATATTATTTTCTAGGGCATGAATTTTTATGATGATAAATTAGTACAATCATTAACATGGAACTGCAATTACTACAAAAAACGTCAAAGTCAAAGAAAACATAATTTTTCTTGATAATCTTAAACAACGTCCATCATGCTATTTGTCATCTTTTATAACTGTCGAGTAACTCAGAAGGAATGCCAGACAAATACTTATAAGAATACAAAGAGTTTACTACTACATTTAATAATAAAAATTTTCAAATATAAATTTCAAAAAGGCCAAACTTCATTGATTATTTATACAATAAAACAAAAATTAAAATAAATTTTTTTGTTAAAAATTTTTTGAAGAAATCTAAATCGATCACTCGGTTTTATTAAACTTGTTATAATGTTCTATTTTTTTTTCTTCATTTTTTTAAATCTACGTAATTTAACTATTGACATACGTAAATTTATTTGTTTTTTTTTCACTTCAATATATTTACTGCGAAATTTTGAATGCATGTGATTTCGAAAGAAAAACTTTGTAACATACCCTAATATTAAAAGATATTTGAATACTCGAAATAGTTTATAAGAGTAAAAAAAATGTTATTTTTTCATTAATTAATTTCTTATTAAATATTATTAATCCGTTAATTAGTGACATCTAGAACAAATAACTAAGCGCTCTATCTCGCTCGTCCAAATATAGAGCCATATAGCTAACGTTTATGTCGTCTTTCCATTCTGTTCTGTTGCGATCCATCTATTCATCCTTCTATATTTATATGATGAAAGTTGTTATTGTGTTATATAGTAACTGTTCAATTGAAAAAAAATAATTTTCTTTTTCTTATTTTAGTTTTGTCTATGACAATATTATTTATTGTGTTTTATTACAATAATGAAACGTAGAACTAATTTTGACAGTGTAAAAGTACGCAAATCTTCTCGACGTCCTCGTCTTTCTGAGGGTATTTATGGAAGGTAATAGAATATAAATAAAATTTATTTTATTTGAATTATATATGTAATATTATAAATTTATTTAGTGCATTAATGTATCTTAAGTTTATATGTATATGGGGTATTATTATGGCCGCTGATTTTTTACTTGAATTTCGTTTCGAATTTCTCTGGCCATTTTGGCTTGTTTTACGAAGTATTTGTGATTCATTTAAATATCAAGGATTGGTTAGTTTATCGTTAATTATTAATAAAGAAAATAAGATTAGTTATTCTTCTTTTTATTAATTTTCTAGTTATTCTCGATATTCTTTGTATTTATTGCATTCGTAACTGATCTGATTTGTTATATATTATTACCTGTTCAATGGCTATTCTTTGCTGCAAGTAGTTATGTTTGGATACAATATGTTTGGCAAACAGGTAAAATTTTAAATAGAACAAGTATCAATTTAATATTAAAAAAAAATATATATGTATTAGAACGTGGAATCTGTCTTGGTACAGTTGTTCTGTGGGTACTTTTTGTTTGGCTTGAAGCATCAGTACGATTACGTGAAATAAAAACTATTGATCTTTGTCGACCGTTTGCTGCTCACTGGTATTTTTCTTTATTTCATTGTATTTAGAAATTATGTAAATTATTATTTATTCTCTAGTATCGGTTATCCAATGGTGACATTAGGTTTTGGTTTTAAAACTTATCTTGCTTATAAATGGAGATTGGTAAAAATTTTATTATGTTTATAAACTTTCTTGATTTTTTTTCATTTTGACCTATTTAATAGAGGAAACAACGTGAGGTACGTAAAACAAATGAAAGTTATACTCAATTAATCAGTCAAGCGTTACCAATTGAAGTTCAACAAGAAGCAGAAAAAGAACGATTAAGTCGAGAAAAAGGTTAATTTTAACATTTTTTTTTGTTTATAAATTAAATAATTTTTTTTCAAATACTAAATAGGTCCATTTTCCGAGAATTATGATGACCTATCACAATCGAATGTTGATGGAACTTATCCATCATCATCTTCACCAACTATAGTAACAAATTATAGTTCAAATTTAGTATCAAATAATTCAACAAATAATAATTCCCAAACACAGTCATCATTTTGTACAGTTTCAAAACGTTCATCTAAAATACATTCATCAACATTAAATAGTTCTGATGTATTATCTTCGTCAAATTCAAATACATTTGTACAGACAACATCAACACGTAATAATAAAATTCAAACAACGACAACAACTAATGGACATGATGAAAATTCATTATCATATAAACAACAAAAAAAACAATCACAAAAATCTTCAAATACACAACAACAAACAACAAATAATACACAAACTCGACGACAATCAAAAAAACAAGAACAAGTTCAAACAATATCACGTGATTCATCTTCTTCATATGTCAATGGTTTTAATACAACAACGTCAATTGATAATTCAGATATTGAAAAAAAGTATGTCAATATAATGATGTTTTACATTTTAATTTTTAATCACTTAATACGTTGGATTATGAAAAAGCCAAATATAATCGTAAGATACAACGTAAAAACCTCTACAATATACAAAAAATAGTTTTTTTTTATTTGTGGTATTTACTTTCTGATCTTGATGATCTTAAACGAGGACAATTACTGAATAACAAATATATCGGATAGAATTCATATAGAACAACAAAATGCCCAGTATAGACTGTTATAAAAGTAGATATTTCCGAGATTTAGAAGATGTTGAACTTTAAATATATGAAACTAGAAAGGCCTAGAATGTCTCTGACAATTCAGCCATACATTTAATACCATCTTCATTAATGAATGCTGCTGAATCTGATATACCATGACTCGATCCAACACATTCATATGCACAACAAATCATTTCAAATGATACAAACATCGAACTAGCGCTTAATCTTCTTATCAAATATATTGATTTGCGTTTAAGAAGGACTGTTCTAGTAACAGATATTCTCTCAGAGACTTAGCAAGTCTTTTTAAATATTTCTTTCTAGTATATATATATATAACACAGATCATCAAGAGACCGTTCGTTATAGGCAAAGGCGAACAATACATCATTATATACTGACAATGATAACTCGTTTAAGTGAAGCGTAATAAAAATGATCCAGATTTTATCGTTGAAAATTTGTAAACAGAGGACACAATGCACAAATCCATGTAACAAAAGATGTTATAAATGTTGGGAAAACGAGTTCGATAAAGTGATGGTGACATCACTTCACCACATCTGATAGAATTAATCATAGCTGTCTGTTGACAAATTCTAATGTGAGTACGACTAATAATTTGTTTACCACTTAGTTTTATAATTAACTAGTACCTTAGATAGATGTACGATTTCACTCAATCGATTACATGGCCACCATATTTGAGTTCAGGCATCGGATTCTAGTACTCTACTAGGGATCAAAAAATGAGTATAATCGTCGTTCAAGACCTATGCATTGTTCTATATAACGAATTCTGATTCCATCAACAATAATAACTGTTAGATCATCGACGAAAATTTATCCAAATACGTTCTGCTTTCAAAATAGACAAAATTCTAAATAATCAATTTTCGGTGTCATAAATAAAATGATTTTTTAATACATTGGGAACTCTATTTTTTTTTCATTATTTCGATTACATATCAATTAGTCTATGTTTAGTTATCCATGCTTACTTTTGATATAACCCATTAACCAAAGTAATAAGAAACGAAATTTAGAGTGAATCTAGAAATAATTTTATTTACAACATCGAAAATTGATTCCTTTACATTTTTAAAGAGGAAAAATGCAACTGTAAAATAAACTATGTTTTGTACATTGTACAACTTTTTTCAAATACAACGTATTAAATGAATAAAAAATTCAAAACGTTTCTCTTCAATTTACTCTATTCATTATATATTTCTTATCATAATATTAAACATATTTGAATAATTTTAGTCTTCAAATCAATAAATTAGAAGCTGATTTACAACGACTAAATCAAGTACTTGAGAAACAAAAATATTCCGAAATCCAATTACGTACACAAGTAACTGATTTAAAAAATCTTCGGAAAGATTTTGAAGATTTACGTACAGAAAATAATGATTTAAAAACAAAGTTTGTTAAAAAGAAAACTTTTAATTGAAATACAAAAAAGAAAAATTATATCTTTTTTTTCTTACAGATATGATTCTGTTAATACACAACGACAACGTGATAAACAACGTTTAACTGATCTCGAACGAAATTTAAATGATGAACGGCAAAATAAACAACGTTTAGAAACACAAATTAAAACAGAAAAAACAGTAACTAAAAAACTTCAAGATGATCTAACAAAATTAAGTTTAATACCAACAAAGTTTGTTAAATTATTTATTAAAATATGGTTTTTTTTTCATTCATTTATTTATTTTTTTGTTATAGAAATGAATGTACAGAACAATGTATAAAACGTAAACGTGATTTAGAGAATGAAACACGTGATATACGTAGATTACTTAATGATAAAGATGAACGAATTAAATCACTTGATAATGAAATAAAGGTAAAAAGAAAATAATTTATTTAAAAAAAAAAAAACAAACGATTTTATTTGAAAATTTTAGACTCTTAAATATCGTGAATCTCAAGCGGATACAACTGAAGTACTTTATCAACATCTAACACAATTACGAGAACGAAATGCTCAGTTACAAGATAGTCTAAGTGCTGAAACACGAATTAAACTTGATCTTTTTTCTGCACTTGGTGAAGTTAAACGACAACTCGAAATAGCTAATGGTTTATATTAATTAATTTAAAAAAATTATAAGAAAAAAAACACATTTTTTTTCTTTATTTATTTTAGGTGCAATTCGAGAAAAAGAACGTGAACTTATTGCTGCATTACAATCTCAACATCAAGTAAATAATTGTATATTTAATGGTCATCCTCATTCTCATTGTTCAACATCATCTGGACATTCATCACCAACACATCAATTAATTGATACAAATAATAATCCAACAACAACTTCATCATGTTCATCAACTATGTTTTATCCTCCAACTGCTATAACACCTCCACCATTACAAAATGCGACATCAAATCTCGATCCTAATGCTCAAGATTTTTGTTTATCAACACTTTCGACAAATAATAATTAGACGAAAAGAAGAAAATACAAAAAAAAAAATTAAACTACACAAAATTAAAATATATAGTGAGATTTCAAAACGATGACAACAGCCATTTTTTATTTTTAGATCATCATATCACACATGATCTTCGTTTTGTTTTGTCCTTCATATAATTCAAAATTTTCTTTTTTTTGTTTTGCTTTTTTTTTGGATCGATGTTTTTTTTTCCTATTCGTATGCGTGTATTTGTTTGCTTGTGTGTATACATTGTCTATATCCTTCTTCTATTTAATGAAGATTCTCAAACCGTTTCCTTTCAACATTATGAAACATCTAAATTTGACTCTCTCTTTTTTCTTTCTCTATATATGTATTTTTGTCTCATATTTCTTTTTGTATGTATGAAACATCATCGTCATCATCATCATCATCATGGTTGTTGTCGTTTGTTTTGTTTGCATATACAAGAAACATTAAAATAATTGACCATATTTATGGTGGACTATTATTAATTTTATTTTATCTTTTATTTAATGGAAATTTATATTAACAAGTAACATGGACCGAAGTGATTCATTAGATCCCTTGACTCTAGATTCGAACTACCATCCTGCAGATAAACATACAGTTATTTTTTCGATTAAGATCTCTGCTACAGTCAAGGAAATACCCCTAGAGGACCTATAGATACCATTAAAAGATTATTTCTTCTGACATAGACTTGAACTACTATTCTACGGGCAAATACACAGTAAATTTTGGCATTAAGATCCTGACTATTTAAGTTTTTGAATGAGAAAAATTCCAGACGTAGTCTGAATACGATTTAGGTCTATCAATAATAATTCTCAAAAAAAATTTTAACAGTGACTTTATAATTTGTATTAGTCATTTTTATCTTTAATTTTTAGATATAAAGGCCAAAAACCAAATAATCTCTATTATAATTGATAGAAAAAAAAGAATGGTTAATCGTAAAGTAAAATTATTAATACCAAAAGATCGTGGTGAAATAATTCCAATAGTTTTTATTTTATTTCTTATTTGTATTTATGTTACATTTGAATTATATGTTGTTTTACCAGCTATTTATAATAATATATTTACATATAAAGAAATATGTCATCTTATATTTGGTCTTTATATTATTTTTAATTTAACAGGAAATTTATTTTTATGTATGATTACGGATACATCAATTGATACAATTATTTGTCCAGTATTATTACCAACACCAACTATTATAGAATCTACATCAACAACAAATACTCAACAAGATATAATTTATCAACATTGTAATTGGCATTATTGTCATCGATGTGAAGTTAATGTTCCACCACGATCACAACATTGTCATTTATGTAAAAAATGTATTTTAAAACGTGATCATCATTGTTCATTTCTTGGTCGATGTATTGGTTTTAGAAATATTCGTTATTACATATGTTTTCTTATTTGGACGTGGGTAAACTATTGAATTAATTGATTTAATTAATAAAAGTAAAATTAATATTCAATTTTTTTGTTTGAATTTAATTTTAGATTGGTTTAGTCTATTGTAATATTCTTCATATGGATTATACGTATGAACTTGTCGGAACTTTTTCATGGCGTGTAATTGTTGGTAAGTGTATTCAATATATTATTCTATTAATTTTATTATATAAATGATAGGATTAATATGAATCTACCAGAGTTCCGCGTAGAATGGAAGGAAAAGTTTTTTTAATTCTATAATTGAATTAAATGGTAAAAGTTTGATCATTAGAAGACTATAAAGCAAATAATAGAGAATCAGTTTATAAGAAAACAATGCAGTTCAATTCATTATTTAATGAAGACAGTGATTAAATTTACTTTCTCTTTACAATCGACACTGTCTTTGAATAATTCCTCGTTTGTATAACGTCATTGTGATCAACCTAATGTGATAACCTTGACCGCTGTTTCACCTTTTTCTATAAATAGTTGAGTTTTTCTTCGTATTGTATTGTCTTGATCTATAATGAAAAAAGGTAGCTCTTCATTGTGTAAGTAGAAACACAGATTGTGAACTTAATCATAATAAAGCTATGATATACAAACATGAAGTAATCTAATCGTTAATACGTTTACCAAGTCAATAGAGAATTTAATGAATTCTATTTGTGTCCAAAGATATTTAACGAATTTGAATGTTCTATAGTTATAAATATTCTATTGAAAGCTTTGAAGTTATCCTGTAATCATTATAAGATGAACTGAATATGCAATATTTGATTTCCTAAATTATGACTTTTGTAACTTCTTCTACATACATATCTGTATACGTCTAAACATAACTTATAATATTAGTTAGAGCGTTTTTTTTCAAAATTTGATGTTCTTGATGTCTGATCGTTTTAAATTTGGAAATAAATGGTATACTTCGACTCAACTGAGTCGAACGTTATATACTAATGAGAGAATCTATCGCCATGTTCAAATCATTTTGACTCCATTTTTTGGTCAACAGTAAGTCTGAATGAGATAGTTTCCACGATGCCGAATTCTTAAGATATCCGTAAATAGATATTTTTATCTAGTTTCATGTTGTACTTATTCATTTGAAATGAAAATTTTAATAATAAAATTCTATACAGTCAAGAGAAAATAAAGTCATGATATAATCGATTGATAAGACGATTTGTTCTAGGTTGAGAACTTAAGCAAGTTCCTTCGACGACGCTGCTTACTATTCTTTAGTTGAGAAGAAAGCATGTATAATTCTATATTTTTGTTGTGCCAATATATTTCCATAATAATAAATCTTAAGAAAGAAAATTGATAAAAGCAATATGCTCGGAATAATACGTCAAATTCAGTGGTTTGTGGTACCAGCTGCAGTAGATAAAGAAGCTGCATCATAAAAGTATGCAGTGTATATTACAGTATCGAATGAGAAGCAAATTCAGTCTTGTTTAAAAAAAGATCCCTCGAAAGAATTTGCTCTACTCTGCACCTCAGAATAGATCCTTTGGAGATTTTTTAAATCTCATTGAAACTTACTTTTCGTCAAAAGGTGGGAATAATTTGACTTGAATATGTCAGATCATTGCCTTATAAGAATAGTTCTTAGTGATCACTCATCGATTGACTGATTTTTAAGCTTGCAGTAAAAGCTTATTATTCTTGAATAGAAGAATAGAATGTTCTTTTTTATTAATTGATTATATGATAACTCTTATTAAGTTGGAAATTTGTTTTTGAACGTTTCTAATCATTATCTATAGTGGAAATAGATCAGCTTGACCTTTTTGTACTCAAGATAATTGAATAGAGTTCTATTTCTTCTTATATTTCTCTTTCAAATAACGAAAATCATAGAATTCTAGTTAGTTTTATTTCTTGATATATTCAAAAACTATCAAAGTGGATTATATTTTGACATAAATAGTCATTTAAACTATTCTAAAAATGGAGATGATACGTTATTCTTATTGAGAAGAATATGACCTATTTATAGACTAATTAAATAAACATTTACTTATGCAGAAGAATTCGTTATAATAATATTCTAGCAAGCAGATGGGAATATTATGTAGTTTTCATAGATGTTTTTGATATTATGATATTTCTAAATATGTATATGATTATTTACTTTAGCATGTTTATTTCCATTTGGTGCATGGTTATTTCGTATTCTTGATCATTTTTCTCTTTTTCTTTCATTTATTTGTTCAACATCAATTGTTTTAAGTCTATATATTTTATTTTTAATCATACAACAAATATATTTAATTGTAAATGGTCAAACATGGCATGAATATGGTAAAAATATTCAGATATATAATGATCAAAAAGATTTACAATCAAATATGGAAATTGTTTTTGGTAAACAATGGTATTTTATATTATTTTCACCAGTTATATCATCACCACCATATGGTGATGGAATGTCATTTGATATGATAATGAATGAAACCAGTGATATACGAAGTATTGGAACAAAACGAAATTAAAATTCTTTTTTTTTCTTTGTTTATATAATTGTATTGAATCATTATTTATTAACAGATTTGTTTTGTTTCTTGAATATAAATTTGACGATCAAAAAATTCTTGATTATGTTTTTTTGTGACATTGAATAATTTTTCTTTTTTGTTGTTGTTGTTGTTATTGATGTTTCTTTTGTATTTCAGATGTCTCTTCCTGGTTCACAACGTGTTGCTGGTACTGATGGTAGCGATTATTTACATCGTGAACGTATTGCTCCACATTATCGTGTTAGTACAGAAACAAAATCACGTCTTCGAATTTTAATTTATTGTCATTGTTCACTTGCATGTATCGTTTTTTTTCAAATATTAGCATATCATTTATCTTTAATGAAAACAGTAAATATTCCTCGACCACATTTATGGCAATATATATGGCTTATTAGTATTACACCATCAATATGTGGAATATTTTCTCTGAATAAAAATAATATATTTTTATTAAAAATATTTTTTCATGGTACAATTATATTTGGTTTAGGAACAATATTAATAACAATTTTACTTAATTTAAGTGAATTATTTACATTTAAAAAATTAAAAAATAATCATCAATTAGATGAAATTGAACCACAAACATTTCTTGGTTTTCCATTATTAGTTCTTTGGTATATATTTTTAATAATAACTGTGCAAATTCATGCATTTAGTTTATATATGGCAAATATTTTATTAAATAGTTGGCAACAATATAAAAGTACGAAACATCATTAGTCATATTTAATAATCTCATATTTTTAAAATTATTACTAATAAAAATAATAATAGAAACAAGACCCCGTGCATGTGCAATCCTCGTTTGTTTGTTTGTTTGTATGTTTTTTTAATCTCATTTATTAATAAATAACAGGTTTGGTTATCTGAAAAATAAAAAAACTAAAAATAAAAAAAACGAATATCTATATTTCAGACTGAATGTTATTTTTATTATTTTTTTTGTTCTTCCAATCTTGTTATTTATTGTCTGATAAAACAAATGAACAATGCACAAAAGATACTTGTTCATCATTAACATCTTCAACATATTATTTTTTGTATGATGTTAATCATGGAGAAGGTTTTAATTTACGCCGAGATGTATATATAAGAATGGCTAATCTTGTTAATACACTTCGTGAACGTAGTTCATCAGATATAAATTGGGTACTTGTATTACCACCATGGGGTCCACTTTATCATTGGTTTTCTTATAATCTTAAACGTAGTCAATTGCCATGGTCATTATTTTTTGATATAAAAAGTCTTTCTCATTTTATACCTGTTATTGAATTTGAAGATTTTCTTCATTTATCATCATCAACATCATTAATAACTATTCCATATGTATATACATTACAACATTTTAGTGAAGGTTGGGGAGAAAATTTTGAAGAAAAATTAGAAATTCGTCAATGTAATGAAGAAACAATGTATGAAAAAAGAAATAACAACTATTATTATGGATGGTTTTTTGGTTATCAAGACCGTATACGTGCAAAAGAATTTCAATGTCTCTCAGCTCAAGGTTTTGTTACTGTTCTTGCAGATTATATACTAAAAAATTTAACATGGTCATTTGATTTTAATGAAGAACATTTAGTAAAAAGTGTTATGTTTGATCGAGCTGAAACATTATTACATGTTGATTATGGAGGTTATAATTATTGGAGAGCACGACGTAGTATGATATATGCAAAACGATTAATTAATCTTGGTGAGAATTAATTATACTTATTAATAAAGAAATATGGAACAATATTAAAATTTGGGTATTAGTAATTTATGCTAACACTCCAAACATCCAACCTTCTAAAATCTATCGAAGCCAACCTTACTAATACTCACTAACACACACTTTGTGTGAACAATAGAAAAACTGTACTCTCAACAAAGATCCTCAAACTGACACTTGTCACACTAACACTCACAGACGCTCATTATTTATCTGTTGATCCGAATAAGTGCTATCTCCAAATCGCTTTTCTTAATGAACTTTTTCCTAGCAACATGACAATAGGCTAAAATTACCAGAAAAATACTAATATACAATATGATGATATAATATGTCACTCACACCTAACTTAAATTCGTTAACATTCACAAAAATATTCATTTAACTTGTTTGTGTACAAATGAGGCAATTTTCGTAATGCATTTGTCGTGAAAACACCATAAAGTATGTAATAAAGACCTAAAAACTTGCCAAAGTTACTGAAAACAAGGAATACATGACTAAAGTGTATAATAACATCTGTCTGAGTTTTATAGATATGTCTGTAATATGTATCGTACATTGACTAATACCATGAACAAGGTAGAAGTAACTTCATATTATACAATTCGAAATACTTTCTCATGTGTTTTATTTTCAAAAACATCTAGAAATACTTACCGACACCTACTAAAATTGTATTTATATCTGAATAAAAAATGACTGATGATTAAGAAATCATTTCACATTTTGAACAAACTATTACTTAGAAAAACTTTTAGTGGATAATGATAATTGCTGATGAATATGATTCATTAACATAGACAGTATGAATGGGATGTTAATAATGCATTACTTGATTTTGTTGAATTCATTTGAACATTACTATTAATTTTGAGATATATTTGTGGATAAAATACCGTATGAAGTTGATTTGAAACTAAGGTTTCTCTGTATTGTCAAGTAAGTTCAATATATTTATGTGCACTGTTGAATGTCGCTGGAATTTTATTCAGATATAAATACGATTCTATTAGGTACTGGTGGATATTTTTACATGTTTTGGAAATATAACACATGATAAAGTATTTCGAATTGTATGATATGGAATTATTTCTACCTTGTTCATGGTATTAGTCAAATTACGGTACATACTACAGACATATCTATAAAACTCAAACAGATGTTATTATATACTTTAGTCATATATTTCTTGTTTTCAGTAATTTTAGCAAGTTTTTGAATCCTTATTACATATTTTATGATGTTTTCACGACAAATGCATTACGAAAATTATCTCATTTGTACACAGACAGATTAATTGAATGTTTTTGTGAATGTTAACGAATTTAAGTTGGATGTGAATGACATATTATATCATTATATTGAATATTAGTATTTTTCTGGTACTTTTAGCCTATTGTCATGTTTTTAAGAAAAAGTTCATTAAGAGAAGTGATTTGGACATAGTACTTATTCGGGTCAAAAGGTGAATAGTGAGCGTCTGTGGGTATTAGTGGGGGATATAAGGGAAATACTGGGTGTTAGTGTGGTAAGTGTCAGTTTGAAGGTTTTTATTGAGGATACAGTTTTTCTATTGTTCTCACAGAGTGGGTGTTAGCGGGTGTTAGTGAGCTTAACTGATTGAGTTGTGGGTGTTAGCATAAATTACTAATACCCTTAAAAATTATTTTTTCAGGTAATCGTTTTCGTGCTGAATATTTAAATTCTACTGATATAACTGACCGTACTGTACTTATTGATGATTGGACTAAAATGAAACGTCATTATAGTCAAGCATTGGGTGGTCCTTATCTTGGTATTCATCTTCGTCGTCGTGATTATATTAAAGCACGTCCAGGATATGTTCCATCACTTGAACATGCTGCTCGACAAGTGTGTCATCATCTTATTCGTTTAAATCTTTCACTTACTTTTATTGCAACAGATACTGATGAGAATGAAATTGATCAACTTCGTCAACATGTATACAATATATGTTACATACCTACTAGTCAAATATATACATATAGGCCAAATGAAAAAATCTTAGAAAAAATTTTAGATGGTGGTAAAGCTATTATTGATCAATGGATATGTGCACATGCACGATATTTTATTGGAAGTTATGAATCAACATTTAGTTTTCGTATACAAGAAGATAGAGAAATATTTGGTTTTGAACAAAATTTAACTTTTAATAGATTATGTGGTGATCATGAAGGTATTTCATGTGAGAAATCAACTATATGGTCAATTGTTTATTAAAATTTTACTTTGGTTTTTCTTTTTATGCGCTCAATATTTTATTCTCATAATTGTGATGTCTAATTTTGTTTATTAATGCATGTGACATTTAAGTTAAACAGAATACGTTTGTTTTTCGTCATTCAATCTCCGCAAATGAATAGAATTAATCATAAATAGAAGAAAAAAATAAAATATTTATTAGAGTAAGACGATTTTGCACTGATAAAAAAAAAAGAAGAAAAAGAAAAGGACGAACGAAAAGTATTATAAAGTATGTATTCACGTATATAGTTTACAATGTGACACATTTCTGTTCTTTACCACGAAAACAACGGACGTTTTTTCTTTCAAGGTGTAAAAAAAAACAAATGCATATAAATGTGTAGGCACACGGTTTTTTAGTTTATTGTATTTTTTAGATCCTCATTAAGTTTAAACATGGAATTATTTTCTTTTCTACCCATTTCTCTGGATATAACTAATTCTATAATTATATTAATATTGACACTTGTTGCTATTTTTTGGTTTTGGATTAAACCACGTTTATCACCATTCTCACAACAAGATGATGTAATAACAACAATTAAATCCTTACAATCGTAAGTTGCTAATTTTACAATTTTTCTTAGATTATATCTTTTTTTTTAATAATAGAGATACTTCCGGAGGAAAAGCAACGGGTGCATCTCAAGACAATAGTTTCGTAAATCGTATGTTACATTCTGGTAAAACAATGGTTGTATTTTATGGTTCACAAACTGGTACAGCTGAAGATTTTGCTCAACGTATAGCTAAACAAGCTAAACGTTATGGAATATCTGCAGCTGTTTGTGATCCTGAAGATTGTGATATGGTTTGTTATTAATATTTGATTAATTCATTTTCTTTTTATTATAATATTTCTTTCTTTTTTTTTGTTTTATAATTATAATTAGGAAGAATTACAAAAATTGAAAACAATTGATAAGCATTTAGCTTTATTTTGTTTAGCAACATATGGCGAAGGTGATCCAACAGATAATGCACAAGAATTTTATGAATGGTTACGTGAAGATGAACGAGATTTAGACAATTTACATTATGCTGTAATTATTTATTTATATAGACATATATTTAAAAATAAGAAAAAAAAAATTTAAAAATAATTTTATTTATTAAGGTATTTGGTCTTGGAAATAAAACATATGAACACTATAATGCTGTAGGAGTATATGTTGATAAACGTTTAAAAGAATTAGGTGGTGTTCGTGTATGTGATGTAGGTCTTGGTGATGATGATGGAAAGTAAGTATAATATATATATGTATATATGACATTTAATATTTAATTTAGTATTGAAGATGATTTTATGGCATGGGCAACGGTATTTTGGGAAAATGTTTGTCAAAAATATGAACTTGAAGTAAATGCTGAGGGAATCTCGTGTGTATTTTTGTTTCTCTGTTTTATATCACAATTGATATATATATGTATTTCTTAGAATGCGGCAATATAAACTTGTTCAGGGACCATTTCCACCTGAAAATGTTTTTACTGGTGAAGTCGGTCGATTAAAATCTTATGAAAAACAAAAACCGTATATTTATTGTTTTTTGTACATAAAAATAAATTTTTTTCTAAATTTTTTAATAGACCATTTGATGCTCGTAATCCATATTTAGCACCAGTTGTTGCTAGTCGAGAGTTATTTCAAGCAAATTGTCTTCGTTCTTGTTTACATTTGGAATTGGATGTATCGAATACACGTATAAAGTAAAAGATATTCTTTTTTATTGTGATTATTTTTTTTTTTAAAATTAATATTCGAATAGATATGAAGCTGGTGATCATGTTGCTGTATTTCCATCAAATGATGAAGAATTAGTTAATCGAATTGGGGAATTACTTAATGCTGATCTTGATGAAGTTATTTCACTCATTAATGTTGATGGTAAATTTCAATCATTAGTTTTTTTTTAAATATTAAATATTTTTTCTATTATTATTTTTTGTAGAAGATGCACAAAAGAAAAATCCTTTTCCATGTCCATGCAGTTATCGCACAGCATTGAAATATTATTTAGATTTAACAAGTATGCCAAATACACAAATACTTAAAGATTTAGCACAATATGCAACAGATGAAGATGAAAAAGCTTTATTAACATTAATGGGTTCATACAGTGAAGAAGGAAAAGTAAGAATATAACGATAGATGATTCATAGGAAATGAATAATTTAGTATTTTTTGCATATTCTAATAATATTAAAATGTGAAAATACAAATTTTTTTATAAAAGAACATGGTCAAAAATTTGTAGAATTTTTCTTAATCTAAAAACATTATAAAATGAAAGTATATAATTAGTATGTAACTACTTTAATATTCGTTCGCTGAGATTTCGTCCCTTTTCTGAATAAAAATCTCTATATATTATACTATGTCAGGGTCAAAGGACAAAAAATATATGGAAGGAATTCATCAACCTTAATAGGAACCACGAAACTTCGAAGGCTTTCTAGGACCTTCTAACGCTCTATATAAAGTTTCAAGAATCCTTCAAAGTTTCGTGGTTCCTGTTAAGGTTGATAAATTTCTTTCCATGTTTTTTGACCTTTAACCTCGGCATACTATAATAGGTCAGTATGTACTTCGCCAAAAACCATATCGTCGAAATGTAGATTACCGAAATTCAGTGATAAAGCTTTCGATGAAGTGCATATCGGCTATACTAATTTTCAATTATTCACATTTCAAAGACCGAAACTGTCAATGACATTGTAGGATGACATCTGGTCTTTGTTTTGGCATACGTAACAATATAGGATATATGTCGGAAAGAGCGAAGGGCAAGATTGTTTGGTAAAAAGAAAAATTGTTAGTGGAAATGATACTGATATTGATCATTAAAAGATTTTGGCTATCTGTATTTCGATGATATTCATATCGGCAATCTTTCCTTTCGGTAGTGTATGTTTCGGCGTGAGTTTCAGTGATTTTAGTATTTGACGATTTTCTTTTCGGCGATGAGGCTTCACTGAAGAGAAGGACTGACAAGTTCAATGACTCAAAAAATATCCTAAAAAGGGTAGTTTTTTTATATAATTGTTTGTATATATAATCAAAAACAAACTTAATTTTAAAAAAGGACTTTGCACTGTACTGCATCTTGACATACTCTTTGTAACAAAAGAAAGATTCAAATATATTCAATGAGCTAAGACAGAGAAAAACGGATTGTGTGATCCAGAAAGCTTAAACTGAGAGAAAACGAAAAACATTTTTTATTTTTTTAAAAATAAGCATATTTTTCAAGAAGAGGTTAACGAAAATCATCGAAAGTTTTGTCCAAAAACGAGGTGTTGAAGAAAAAATAATGTTATTCCTGAAAGATCTGAAGACGGGCTACTTTTCTATCCATTTATCTCAATTTCAAAGTTTCTGACGAAAAATGACATCTGGTATAATATTATTTCTACTCATATGTGGAATTATGCGTATGATTTCGTTTAAGTTATCGAAATCTTCCAACATCTAAGTATCAGAATACATTTTCGTCTATGAAAAATAGTGCTTATTCACAGACAAACAATGCATGTTTTAAACTTTCAAAATACTTAATTCAGAAATGGGCAGCTTCGACTCGGGAGCGACTGAGCGAATGCTCGGATCTGAAGCAAGAAAATGTCAGACAAATATTACGAATCATGCTTTTTCCTCGTCCGTTTGCATCTTTCACAATGGAAACTAAATGTCATTAATGAATACAAAAAGTAGTCTCTGAAGGAGCCAAAAAAATCAAAGTTTTCTAATGAAACAATGACTTTTTATTTCTGTTGGAGTTGAGCAGCAAGAAGATGTTTGAAGCTAGAGCGAGGAAAAGCCGCAGCTACTCATCTCTGACTTCATTAGTAAGATTTTAGTATTATTTCTTAGTTAAAAAAATTAAAAGAATGAAAAACAAACTGATAGAAGAGGTAAGATGTGTAGAAAAAAACATTGTTAGAATAACAATTATTTATTAGATATAGATTTTAAATATATCTGTATCATTACCAGTTATAAAGTTACAAATACCACTTGAAATATACGAGATTGTCACGAATTAAAAGATCTATCTTTTAGAGAAAAAAAATATGTAGTTTTACGTTTAATACTATTAGAATATGCAAAAAACATTGAAAGATCCATTTAATATGGATGGTTTGTTATATATTTAATAATAATATATATATATGCATTAATTAGGTAAAATATAAAGAATGGGTACTCGATAGTTTTCGTTCGCTGGTTGCTATTCTTGAGGATTTACCATCATTAAAACCACCTATTGATCATTTATGTGAATTATTACCACGTTTACATCCACGTTATTATTCAATATCATCATCACCAAAAGTTCATCCAACGTGTGTACACATAACAGCTGTTGTTGTTCATTATGAAACACCAACAAAACGTATTGCAAAAGGTGTTGCAACAAATTGTTTTAAAGAATTATTTAAAAAACATCAAGCAATAGGACATGCCCAACATAAGGAAGGAGAAAATTATCATATACCAGGACATTTTCCTATGTTTATTCGTAAATCAACATTTCGTTTACCATTTAAATTTCAAACACCAATTATTATGATCGGTATGTATTTAATTGATTAGATTTTTATTTGTTTATTTATTTATTTTTATAGGTCCTGGAACTGGTTTAGCACCATTTCGTGGATTTATTCAAGAACGTCATTTTTATAAAACACAAGGTAAACCAGTAGGTGCAACAATTTTATATTATGGTTGTCGAAATCAAGCTGAAGATTTTTTATATCAAGAGGAATTAAAACATTTTGTAAATGAGCAAATTCTTGAATTACATGTTGCTTTTTCACGTGATCAAGATCAAAAAATTTATGTTACACATTTATTAAAAAAAGATGGAGAAAAAATTTGGAAATTAATTAAAGAAGATAACGCATCATTATATGTTTGCGGGTAAGGAAAAAAAGATTTATTTCCTAGAAAATTTTTTACTTTTTTTTAAATATATTAAATTAATTTAGTGATGCCAAAAGTATGGCTAGAGATGTGCACCAAATTTTAGTAGATATTGCTGAAACATATGGACGTATGACAGTAGAACAAGCAGGTACATTTATTAAAGAACTTACACAAAAAGGACGATATTCACAAGATGTATGGAGTTAATTTTATATTATCACACATTCATTCAATCAATCGAGTGAATATTCATGTGATGATATAAGAATTTCTTTTTTTTTGTGACTGTTCGTGCAGTTATTTTTTATTTCTATACGTTTTTCCTTCTTTAATATTTATTAAAAATTTCGAGTACACAATATATCACCAATACCTGATTTATTATGTTTTATATGAATATAATGACATTTATATGGCAAAAACAAAAGATAAAATTATTAGTAAATATTATTAATCTCGATACATTGTCGAAGCAAATAGAGCAGTACCAAGAAGAATACCACTTGCAATAGAAACTTGATATTTAGAAATAAATTTTGTCCATGATGCAAAACATATCATAAGACCAACACTTGATGTTAATGAAAGAAAACTAAATACTTGATCACTTATAGGAATACCATAACTTAAAATAAAAATATTCATATTATCAATTATTTTGATAAAATTATAAATATTAAAAGAAGAAAAAAAGAGAAAGAAATTAACGAACCGACACCAATGAGCAAAATGTTCACAATTATTTAACATTAAATCATAATTATTAAAACCGAGTGCATTATGAGCTCGTCGAAGAATTTCATCAGTAGGTAATGGATGATATATAAGATCTTTACTATTATTTATATATGCAATTGATGATGAAAGAAGACCATTAAAATCACGTATTTCAATTTCTATTGGTTCAATCCAATGACCAGATAATATTTTCCAAATTGTTTGAAAGATCTATGTATATATATGTTGCAGTAGAAATTAAAATTCTACTAGAAGCTTTTATTATTGAAGAATTTTAATTTCTACTGTAGTAGAAATTAAAATATATACTTAGACAAT
>JAJEKB010021791.1:8029-25799 GCA_022393335.1 Macrotrachela quadricornifera | reverse complement strand
ATGTTTATTATTTGTCTCTTATTCTTGCTTTATTTCTTGAAATCTCTTCTATTGTATTATATACTTAATTTTTTCTCATCTTTATAGTCAAAATTCTTCATATTATAATCAATCATCTTCTAATTATCAATATTTTCAAGATAATTATAATAATAATCTTCAACAACCTCCACCACTTATGTCAACAATTCCAACAATGCATTTTTCTAATTCATATAATACAAAACCATCTGATACAATAGAACGTTTACAAATGTTTCTTCAAAATAGAACAACAACAACATCATATAATCATAGACAATCATCTTATACAATGAATTCATCAGAAGATAATAATGATAATTCTCAATGGTCTTCATCAAGATATTCTTCAGGAGGAACATCCAATACAATTATGTAAAACAATCAAATTTTTGCTTATAATGATACTGAACAACTATTAACATATGTGCAATGTCTATGCAATTAAAAAATAAGAACTTCATTTATGTTTTCATAATTTCCGCTCTTCTATTTTTCTTGTTATACAAAATAACTTTTTTTCTCTTGTATTCAGTTTATGAATAAGATAATAACTACGACAGTAAAGTTAGTCGAACATATGTTTTTTCTTTTTGTTATTGTAGAATAGGACAAGTATTTTTCTTTGTTCGTATATTATGTATGTAAATAGTTTAAGAAAGTTGATACATGAAACAATTAACCAATAAAACATTTGCTCAAATATGAAAAAAAATTTATTTATCAAATTTCTGTTCACTATACAATGGTTTATAATTTAAAAAATTTGGATAAATTATTGATAATTGATCACTATGAATTGATAGTAATGAATGAAAATCTTGATGAATTTCATGTGTATGATCATATAAAATACATTGATGTATTTGAATTAAATTTGTTGATAAATTAATAATAGATATATTAAATTGAAAAGCTGGTTTTATAGTTTCAAATGCTAATCGTATTTTTTTATGTAAATGTTTTAATAAATGATTTGCATCAACACTACCTATCCAAAAACGAAATATATTTAAATTTGGATAATTATTTGGTTTAAGTACTCTTTCAAGATAATTTATTGTTGAACGATTAAGATGATAATTAATTGATATTATTTCAATTATTTCAAGTGTACGAAATCTATCGATAAGTAAAGGTGTTAATTGAAAATTATCATTACCAATAAGGATTAATCGACGTAGACAATTAAATATATCTATTGAATAAAGATATGTTAATTTTGTATGAAATGTTATTGGAATTTTAACATCAAGTACTATTGATTCTAAATGATTATTATTTTGTATATCAAGATCATCAATATGAAGTTCATAGTTTGGTATACGTATACTTAAATGATGTAAATCTAATGTTTGAAGTATTGTTCGAATTGTATAACGAATTATACTATCATATTGAAATAATAAATCATTATCAGTTAAATATTGATGAATTAATGAATGACGAATAGAATGACGTTTATATTGATCAAGAAACATTGTACATATTTGTTTTATATTTGATATATTTGATACTAAATTCAATGAAAGAAGATTTTTATTTAATAAATGAATTTGATATGGAAAAAAAGCTGATGCTGTTTGACAATGACATTCAAATTGATTAATATATACAAGTAAACATGGTGAAAGACTTAATGATCGAAGTACATGTAATGAATCGAAGATATATTTAAAATCAATTGAATGACAATGAATACCAGTTAAATTCAGATTAGTTAATTTATTTAACCAGAAATAATTGAGTGATATTTGGAAAATAGATGATTGAGTATCATCAATAAATTCAAGAGAAAATTCATCGATACTATTTGGTAATGTCTAATTAATGAAAACAAATGAATACAAATATTTGATATTGTTAAAAAGTTTTATATAGTCTACATTAGCAATCTCTTTGTTGATTCTCAAATGCAAGAAACAAATTTAAGTTCAGTATAGAATTTAGATTCTTCATGTTTTATGCTTTTGAAAAATCTATCGTTCTTTTTTTGCATGAAAAGTTTAAATAATTCGATTATTGCATATATTTTCATTTGAAAAAATCATCTTTTCAGTTGATAGATAAATACAATTCTTGCTGCATCGATTGCTTTTCAAGTAGACAAAAATATTATCAATCAAGATAAATGATCTACTATACAACTGAAGAAAAACCTAACCTGTTTCAGATCTGGAGATTGATTTAATAAAGTTTGTTTTTCATTTTCTTCATCATCTTCTTCTAATATATTGTCTTGATCAAAACAATTTTCAAATACAGAACTAAATTCTACTGTTGAAGTTTTCATTTGTCTATTATTATTTTCTTTTTTCCAAATGACAGTAAGTTTTGCCGATTGCCATTCACTTAAAGTAATAGTTAAATTTCTAAGAGAATGTTGACGATAACACAAGAGAATATTATCAAGTTGTGTTAATTCTATTTGATTTTTTACATTTATATAACCAATATCAAGTATTTGTAATTGATTAAGATCAAGAATATCAATAGAATTTGATGTTGATGGTAAACATGGTAATACTAATGTTTGAAGTTGTAATTTATTTTTTGAAAAATCTTTTAATTCTAATGTTAAATCAACACCTAACATTGGTCGAAATGAAACTATTAAATGATTTAATGTTGAAATTAAAGATAAATTTATTAATCCAAAATGTATTTCTTCAGCAATATTAATTGATACAAATCGATTTCGAATATCATATCGATTTTCTTCAATAGATATAAGTTTATAAGAATTTGTTATATTAGATATATATTCACATACTAAACGAAAATATATTCGAGCATTTTGATCTGTAAGATATCCTCCTAAGATAAAATTAATAAATGTTTTTTTTTTTTCATCTTCTAGATTAATTATATTCTCACCTTTTTTATCTTGTAGAACTAATGATATATGTTCAAGCTGCTTAATCTGATTTAATGATGTACATATTCCTTGAAATATACTATCCGTAATTGGACATTGAAGAAAAGATGATGATGATATAGTTAAATCATCAAGTGATATTAATAAATTAATATATTTTAAAAAAGGAAAAAAATTTTGAATATCATTAATTAATGTACTTTTTGATAATGAAACATTTCCTGTATGAAAACAAACTAATGAACGAAATTTGGAAAGTAAACGACGTATATCTGCAGCAACCATCCAATTAAGATTATCAATACGAAGATCTACACAATATCCAGCAATTTCTTTGACAAAAGACAATAAAATTCTATTATTATGTAATGATGATAATCGAATATGACTTGAAAAGAGAAAAAAAAAAACACAAAAGAAATATTGTATTTTTTTGTTTGATTTAAAAATAATTCACCTCCAAAATGCACGTAAATTTATCATTCTTGGTAATTCATAATTAAGTGCAAGAAGAAAATGCCACATATCTATTGATGATGAACATTTATATAAAATTAAATAAAGTAAATCTTCATTTAATGATTTAACTGTTGTCATCTAAAGAAAATTTTCCGTATTTTTTTTTTATTTTTTCGAAAATATATAGATCATACTGTATTTATTTTCATTTTTACTTTCAGAATGACAAGAAAAGAAAAAGGAAGACAAAATAAAAATTTAAATGATCTATCACAAATAAAATCACCAGTCATCAATATCATTAGATTGATCATAAAGAATAAGTTGAATTAAATTTTTTGTATTATTGGATATAAGTAATGAACCATCATTCATCAATACTATTGATGAATATTGCATATTTACATTTGATTTTGATATTGTTGTACTATTAGAAGATATAGAAAAATTAGTTGAAGATAATAGATTAATCTGACCAATTTCTTTTTCATAATTGAAAAATCGAAGTGTATGATAAGTTTGATCAATAATAAAATATGACGAAATATTAGTAAAATGTACAATAAAAGGTAATTCGAAATATTTATTAGTTAATATTATTCGATGAATAAAACACATTTTCGATTTATTGAATACTAATAAACGTGTATCATTGATTTGTGAAGTGGCAGCAGCAGCAGCTTGGACTGAAATCATATAAAGAAAAAGGATCTATATTAAACTCTACACAGTGAAAGTCACCTTTTTATAATAAATATTTCTATCTATCATTCTTAGATCACTAATTCTAAACTGGAAAGTCTCTGGATATTTTTTCTGTCGGATTCGATCTGTACTTCTTCACTTAAATCTTTCGGAAAGCTTTGATCCGCATTTAAGAACCATTCCGACAGTGTCGAGTGTTAAAATAATCGCTCAGATGTTTTTTGAAGTATATATGCAATCATGGAACTAGTCTAGACTTCAATCAAATTTAGGTTTAGACATTACTGAACAGCATTGAGTTTTTTTGAGAATTCGTCTAGCCCTTCAATTTTTGAATCTATTCATTTCATTGTATGTCAATGTGTCGGCAATTGCCGATTTGTTGTCAAATCACTGATTGAACAAAAAACATGATCAGGAAGTACTCACTCTATTTCTCAGATCTCATATTATATTTTAGTCAATCATGTGATTGAAAGACGTTAGTATTCATCTAACTATTATATGAATTGACTTATCTAAGTTCAACAAGTAATGTATACTGGTAATCGATCCGTGTGAAATTAGGAGTACTACGGACTTCCTCTGTTACAATCAACCATGAAATCCGTTTTTTTTTCACTTTTACCTCCTTTTATTACTTAACTGAAAATAGCTGGAATCACATCTAAACACGAAATTTCTGATCAAACCTAAATTGAATTAGTCGTAGTTTGGTATTCAAGATTAGGTTTTTTTTATGAATTGAAACAAACTTTTTATAAACATTTTCAAACATAAGACAATCTGATTTAATCAAAAATTGAATCTTAATAAATGTTAATACCTGTTAAGCCATCATCTATTGCTGATCGAACAAATAAAACAACCTAAATATATATATATGTAAATTAAACTAAAAAAATAAAATGTTCTATGTATTTTCTTACATATTCTTGATTAACACCAAGACCTATAACAGAACCATTATCATGAGAACGAATAAATTCTTCTCTTTGAAAACATTTATCAATTGAATATGATTGAATACATTCAAATGTTGGACTTAATAAACGTAATCGTTTTCGACCATCTAATCTTTCATAATAAATAAATATATGGTGTTCATCAGTACGCATAAATATATGATCTTTTATTATATCACTATTATTATTTGGTAAACAAGTACGTAAACGAATTTTTAAACGAAGACTATATGTTGACTCAATTGTATAGATATCATATTGATTATCATCTGTTATTACAATAAATGATTTTAAACTATCAAACCAAACAAGTTGTATTATATGTCCATGATACCATTGAAGTATAATAGAATTAATATTTCCATCACTAATAAAAATTAATTGTTTTGATTGACGAGAATAACATCTAAAAAGAAAAAATAATAAAAAAAGAATTATATATTTTAAAATTTGAATTATTTTCTAACAATAAATCATTGCCATTTGATGCAATTAAATGAATATCATAATTAAAATGTCGAGAATTTGCTAGATGATATAATTTTGGATCAAGTAAATATTCTTCATCATTATAATTTATTTCTTTTATTTCTTCATACCATTGAAAATTATTTTCTTCATCATTATCATCTTTTGGAGTAATAAATGCTTGAGAAGTATTAGAAAAAAATGATGGTGTTTCCATCTCTGTTGCTGTTGTTGTTGTTGGATGTGCAGAAGATAATGTAAGATGTGATGGTAATGAAATATTTGTTCCTTCATTAGTATCAATATCCCAATCTTCTTCAACAGATGATGAATTTTTAAATTGATAAAATATTTTATATTGAGGTTGAAATGTACGTGAGTCGGGTAGATAAATATCTTTTGTTATTTGATAATTTGTAAGTTTTTTTTCTAAATCTTTAAATTTTGTTTGAATTGAATTCATATTTAAATTTTGTTTTAATTCTTGAATATTTTGATCAAATTGAGATAATTCATCTCGAGCTCGATCACGTTCATTTTGAATATTTTCAATAATTTGTGTTTGACATTCAATAAGATCATTTATTAATCGTTGATACCAATTAATAACTATTTCAATTGATTCATTACTTGTATCATTTATATATTTTTCTTTTTCATTTATTTGATTTATTAATTGATTATATTGATCCTGTATTTCATTCATTTCTTGTTCATGTTTTTTATGATGTATTAAAATACATTCTGAACATAATGAATAATCACATTGAGGACATTTTGATATTGATGAACGAAAACGATTAAATTCTTCTGTACAAAGATAACATTCTTTATTCGAATTAGTTGATTCCATTAGGGTTTTTAATTGATAATTGGGTTTTAAAAAAAAAGAAAAGGGAAAATACATTTTATTTTAATTTGATTGGTTGAAAACGATTCCAACAAAATATCATATAGTATGATGTCGTCATCTTACATTAAATAAAGTATCGAATGATTTTTTTTGTAAAAATAAATTAATAAAATATCTAGATTTATTTCTTGAAGATTATACTTTCGATTATTAAAAGACAGTAGTGCTCAATACAATAGATTTTGATAATGTTCAATGGAAATCACTATTGATTTCATGCAAATGAGTTCAAACTAATCTGCAATAGCTTTAGGTAATGGAATATTATTTAATAGTAAGAACTGGAATATTTGTATAAGTAGGCTCTTTCTAAAGATTTTTTTTGCAAATTGAAATTCTCAGGAACTGAACAGAAAATAAGGAGGCAGAAAGCAAAAAAAAAGTGATTTTTAATCAAACATCTTTTAGAGATGATCACATTTTGTTCATAAGACAATTGTACGAGAATAATTCCTATAGTTTCTGCACTGTATAAGTACAATAAACGAAATAGTTGACATAAGTTTGTGTTCTGATTCATTGACATACATTTATTGTAATATCAATTCAATAGTACAAATGTTGAACTAACAGTACAATATTATTATTATAATAATAAAGGAAAAAAAACCTATTGGATGAAAATTTTACATTTATATATACAATCAACTTTCAAATGAATCTTCTTGAAAAATTTTAAATTATTGTTTTTCTTTTTACATTTGAACTATACTAATAAAGTCAATGAAAACAAATGTCAATAAATAGAACCCATAAATATTTTATATATATTTCATAAATTATACTATATACTAAAATAGGTTTCTGTTTTTTTTTCTCAAGGTTATAAAAAAAACAGCACACATATGTAAATAGATATAAATATTAAATCAATATATATTTAAGTAAATCCGTTATCATTAGATAAAAATTCAATACATTGTAATTGTTGTGCACCATTGGCAATTATAATTTGATTTTTACTATGTGTTGTTAAAGCACGTCCTGGACGATGTAATCTAACAAATTCTTTTTTTCCATTTTGATCAATAATCCATAATTTTCTTTTACCATTTGTTATAAAAAAAAATCCATCATAATTAACACGAATTTCATGATCAATATCACATTCACCTAAACGTATTGTTGATAATTCATGTAAATCAGTACTATCACATAGTGTTAAATGAAATATTTTTCGAGTAGATGCCGTTTTTGATGGTTGTTTAAATTGAAATAGAGTTGCAAGAATATTTTTATAAATACAAAATGACGTACTATTATCCGTAAAACGTGGATAATCATTTAAATTAAAAATTTTTATACATTCAAATGTTTTAGGTGAATATGTACGTAATTGATTTGATCGTGGTGTATCCGTCCAAAGCCAAATATAAGTTTTATCAGCAGATAATCTTACATATGACCAATTTTGTGTTAGTTGCATTCGAATATCAATTGTTGAATTATTAATAGTAATTGTATAAATACCTGATTTAGTTGCACAAATAAATTGCGATGAACCAGGAGAATAAATTAGATCAAGAATAGGATTATGTGACCATCGACATGATATTTCTTTAGTTATTGATGTACCATTAGCTTGTCTACTAGATAGTAAATCTGTTATATAACAAATTGATTTCGATGTATCAGAAAAATAAAGTAAATGTTCACCATCACTTGCAATTCTATCAACTTCATTTTGAGTAAATATTGTACCTTGTTGAATAAAACGTTTACTTAAACAATTTTCTGTATTAACAAGACTATTTATTTGTTCTGTTTCATCTTGAAAATAAAAATCTTCATCATTTTCTATATCAAAACTTGTATCAATAATTGGATCAGTTTGAATTTGTTTATTAGCAAAAATATTTTGATTAAGTTCTTCAACTTCTGTTTCAACATCAATTTTTTCACTTTGTAAACCTGTACTTTTACCATATAAACATTTTGTTAAAACTGATTTACCTGGATAATTAACAGAAAATTTTTTTGTTGATGCATATGAATTTGAAAGAAGTTGACAATGTAAATTAAGTTTATTTCTTGGATATGTTGTTAGTTTTATTTGCATATATGGTGTTGAAAATATCTCAAGACGATTTTCAATCTCATTTATTTGTTTTCGTTGATTATCAAGATCAAGCATTATATTTTTTGTTACACCATCACGCATCCAATTTTGTTGAGCTTTTGCAATTATTGGTTTAATACTTGATATAATTTCTGATGTAATTATCTAGAAGAATTTTTTTATATCTTTTTCTTTGTTTTTTTTTTTCTATTATAAAAACTTACTTCCGCATCGTTAAATTGTTGTCGAACATAATTAATACTATCCCATCGAAGATTTTGTAAATCATTAAGTACTTCATCAAATGCTGAATTAATACTACGTATACAATTTTCTTCAAATTGTGCAAATAATTTTCGTTTATCATCAAATAAATTTGTTAATTGATTACAACGTTTTTGTAATTTAGTATATTCATCAATTAATTGTTTTGTATGTTTTTCAAAACATTCATAACACATTGATAAATGACAATGATCACAAGTAAAACTTGATAAAACTTTATTTTGATTATCTGATGATGACGTACATACTTGACAATAATGATCATCAAGTGAAGGTACTTTTGGACGATAACTCATGATAAATTATTATTATGTAAATGTATGTGCGGTTAAAAATTTCTTTTTTTTTTTGTCTATGATTATTAAGAAAAAGAAAAATGTCTTTGTCGTAGTCGTCGACACAACTAATGTCTTTTTCTTCTTTTTTTTTTTTCTACTTTTACTTTTAGTTGCCTGTTTGATTAACGTCGAGAGAAATAGTAGTAGTAAGATGAAGAAAGCGAACAACAACAATCGGTAATGCAGTAACGATCAACGATCTTCAATGGAGAAGAAAAGTACTCTTCTCTCTGTGTCTCTATATGGTTGTCTGTAACACTTTTGTTGCAACTATTGTTGATTCAAATTATAATAAAAATAATTCAAATTCTGTTTTTTTTCAATACAGTAGAAGGTAATTTGACAAAAGAAAAAATTCAATTCCATCTGACATAACGCCCTTTTTTAAAGATGATCTATTTGAAGACTATTTTATATCGCATTTATATTGGAAATTCTAATACTTTTATTTTTTAATAATATTCTTTCTGTTATGACAAATTTTTTTTTGTTCAAATACATAATACATGTAATATTGACAAATTTTTATTGTTAAAAAAAATTATTGTTTTAACTAGTATTTATTATGTTATTTGATTCTGTTAGAAATATTTTCTCAAGGCTATATATTATTTATACAATAATAAGTCATGTATATTCAGAGAAAAAATGATTACGCATTTTCTTACAAGTAAACATTATATGATAAATTAACAGGATTCTTTTTTTTGTATAAATTTAAAGTCTATAAAAATAAAATTTTATTTGTAAATGAAAAATTTTTTGAAATAAGCAATAATTCAAGACATGTTTGGAAACTTTATGTTGATCGATGTTGACATTGACATAAGCTAGTTAAAATACAGTTCCTTAAGTAAATTTATTCATCAATTAATATGTGTCATTTCAAAATCGTAGAAATATAATGAAAACATATAATATGCATTAAATTAAATCTACCGATGAGAATAGTGGGTTTCACGTGAAATTGGCAGAGATGAATGATTCTAGTAAATATTTCAACTTTTTACATTAAAATTTCACTTTATTGATCACTTATGTATGGCCTTCAGGAGAATTTCTAACGCTCCATCATTAAAAGAGTGACAGAACTTGGAAGTCGTTTTAAACTGAAGTTAATATCTCGACTCAGTTTTTATCCGAACAAAACGTTGGAATCAATTTCCATTCTTTATTTTATTCAAATTATTAAAAATTGATGAAGCTATTCTGTAGTGGAAGAAGCTAGCGCCTAAAAGATCATCGAATAATGCAGAAAACTTTGCGTTTTTGCTTAACCAACATTCTTCACAATATTTGGGTAGAATTACAGTTCTCTTTAACAGATGCGCCATACAAAGGGTAATTTTTCAAAGGAGCTAAAGTTGCAAAAGGTGTTTTTTCATTTTAAAGACGATGCATGCCCAGCTCTTGATCACTTTCGTTTATCCCCACTTCTTCCCAATCTTGGAGAAGTTTTCGAAAGAGTGGTAGTAACCAGAACTGAAAGATGGTGTATTGACCAAGGTATCCACTTGAATGAGCAATCTAGTTTCACTGCAAAAAACGGCTGCAAACTTGTAGTTTAGGAATTGTCAAAGATTTGAGATTGAACATTGCGGCTTACAATAGGCTAGCATTGGCTCTTTTCATTGAGTTTTGAACCATCTTCAATCGTCTATAGTGACAAGTACTGTTTCATACTTTAGAGAAATTGGAAATACCTATTGGGTTTAGAAAATGGATCTTTAATTGGCTATAGAATAGATGAATGAAAGTTTCTCATGGTGAGACAAAATGACGACTATTGTCTATTTTGGTAGGCATGCCTCAAGAAAGTGTACTCGTTGCTCTTTTATTTAGATTGCACGTACACGTTCTTCCTCTTTATTTTCCTCAAATAGTAAACTATCGTTTTTGCGAATGACTTCACACTCATTATAAAAGGAGCTGTAGAAAACGTCTATCGGACAACTATCTTCTTTCAGTTAATGTTATAAAAACAAAAGCTATGTTGGTTCATAATTCGGTTACGATCTGAAAATCTGAAGTTACTTATAAGGGAGTTCCGATTGAGTACATCACAAACTTTATATGTTTAGGCGTTCATACTAGTACAAAAATTAGGATGGGAAACATTTATAGAGGATATATTACAAAAAATGAGGTAATCTTACTGTTGCCTAAGAAAAATATTTCACACAATTTCTCGAAACAAAATTAAAATAAAAAGAAAACTATTCCTAGCCTTCTCTTTTCCTCAATTCATATGGCTCTTTTTCTTTCCTGAAAAGCAAAAAGAAAAGATTGAACGTACCTTTGGAACAGGCCTAAGGTTAGTGCATTCTCTTTATAAATACG
Source organism: Macrotrachela quadricornifera (assembly GCA_022393335.1). Lineage (NCBI taxonomy): Eukaryota > Metazoa > Rotifera > Eurotatoria > Philodinida > Philodinidae > Macrotrachela > Macrotrachela quadricornifera. The sequence goes on along the minus strand of JAJEKB010021791.1, from coordinate 14,368 downwards.
ACGATTTATATTATAAAAGTATGAATTTTAAGAAGAATAGTCGTTTTCTTAACAGATTTGCGGAATATGCAAAGAAATGTATCTCGATGTGATGTCATTTAAAAAGTCAAGTCTAGTTCTAGAAATTTTAACTTTCCCTTAAGACCACCATAAACATTTGCGTACTTGCACAAAAGAAAAGTTTTAGAACTGAACGAAATCTTTGTAGAGAACGAAATTCTAATAACTAAGTAAGCAAACTTTAATACTATTTTGTTCCTTCTTTCCCATTTTTTTTATACGTGTGTGCTACAAATTTTCTGTTGATAATAAGTGAAAAATGTAGTTATTTAATGAATAAATAAATATTTGAATAGATGAAAAAGGATCAATTCTTTAATTGTATTAAGAAGTAAAATATTGACATCTTACAAAACTTTGATTATATATTAATATAATATTTTTTATTTCTTTTGATTATTTTAATGAAAAGACAACAAATTAATAAAATAAATGCCTCCAGTATATGTTTTATCCTAAGTATAACACATAGAACAAACAAAACAACATCTTCGTTTTAATTTTATATAACTTATTCATTACAACAATAAAGAATAAATAACGAAACAATAATATACATAAAGAAAATGAGACGAAAACGCGTTATTGCACATCAAAAACAAATATGGGATAATAAAAATATGAGAATAGATTTATTATTTAATGTTTAAAAAATGCTTATAGGTCTTTATTTATTATTTATCCTCTGAAATTTGTATCTTTTTGTCTTTAAAATAAAACTGATCTGACAAAAAAATAGACAAAGATTCTTATTGCTTATTCGCATCTTGTTCTTCTAATTGTTTCAATTCTTGTAAAACAGGAATATTTAAAAGCATATCTGAACTAAGTTTATTCCAATAAACACGTTCTGGTCGTTGAAATAAACATTTTGTATAAATATATCGTTTTGGTGTTACTATAATATCAACTGGTAAATCATGTTGTTCCATAATTGTATTTGGTAAATCATTAATTAATTGACTTTCATGACATGTTGTTATTATTATGGTTTTATTTGTAACACAACCCATTTGTGACATAATAGCATATTCTAAATCACCATATCCTTTACCTTTACCAATTCGAGCACCAGTTATAGGATTAACAGCGACTGATGCAACAACAACTATATCAACATGAATTTGTTTCAATGCTGTTAATTGTATAATAGTTCCTAATTCAGCAGCACCAGGTTTTGTTGCTGCCCATTCAAATTGATTACGACGTAAATATTTTGGATCTAATTTATAAAAGAGAACCGATTCTAAAAAAAAAAGAAAAGGAAAACAATTTTTAGTGAATTATTTATTCCATCGTTATCAAATGGAGATACATTCTCAGATAATATTTTAAGCAACAATAAATTTCGATGATATCAAACAAAATTTCAAAGAATTTCGAGCTGTGTTCGTGTGGTAATTTTATGAAAATAAATCGTTTAAGTTATTTCAGATCTACTGCTTGCAATGTGCCCATTGAATGTTGATTTATCAAATCAGAAAAATTGATCAAAAGATAAACTACATATTCATTGTCTACTACATGAATGAATAACACAGATACTCATCGTTACAATGCATACTTAAAAGAATCTCCCATCACCACTAAGGTGAACATTATTTGCCTTGTACATGATTATTATCAAGTAATTGCATTTCCTTCATTTTTAATGTGACAAGAATAGATGAAACTGATCTGATTAATTCAGATCAGACCAAATTGACTAGTAGAAAATCTATATTGCTCTCGATTGCAGCTCTGTAAGATAAATTTTAAACGTGAAAGATGATTGTCGTTATCTATTCTTTATATAAGTTGACTGGCTTAACTTTGACATAGATTTCCAATAAGATCAGGAATAGATGAACCAGTCAATAGCCAAGACATTTTTATTGAAATAGAAGTACCTAATGTCCTATGCTTTCATTCATTGATCATATTGGAAGTATTTCTCATTCATACGTCTTTAGAAAACTTATTTATAAGATATTTTAATTGATTATGAAAGATACTAACCAAGTGCAGGTGTTGGTGTTAAAAGTATTTTATTATAAGTTAATGTTAAATAACGAAGAGGTTCTTGAGCAAGTGATGGATTAATTTTAATAACACGTGCTCGTTCAAAACAATCTAAACTAGTGACATTTTCAGCAGCTAATTCACAATAACGAAAATTTGGTATTCGACCATGTGATGGACGTGGAAAACGAACTTCATTTCTGAATAAAAATGATTAAATTTGTATATTAAATGGATAGAAAAAGAAAAGAATATTTTATTTTATTACTTCATTTCCATTAAATCCCAAACAAGTTGTCGTGCTTTTGCTTTATATAATTTAATATTTGTTATTTCTGCAAATGATGAATCTTTGTTAATTGAATTAATTTTTATTTCATTTCGTTGTTTCAGCCAAAGATTCATTTTAATCAAAATTTCATTAATATTTTTACTTTTAAGTATATGATTACATGTTATTAAACCATCAACAATATCTCGAATACATATCCATTGGTGAACATATTGTCGATGTTGATGACGCATTTTATTAGTTCGTGTTTTCGTATTATTATTAACTTTGTCATTATTTACTTTAGGAATTATTGATTCGTCGTCAATTAATAAATTTGGATAACCAATACTATTACATAAAACTGATGAATTATGATCAACCTCAAGAGCACAAACTAAATTTAAAAGAAAAATCATAAATAGAATTTAATAATATGAAATTAATAAAAATTTACCACATAAATCTGATGTTGGTCCAGTTGAATAGAACATACATCTATGTTTAAAATCTAATCGTTCTTCTATCATTGCTAGTAATGGATCGTCGAAATTAGATATCCCTGATGTTGTAGAACAAGACAATGCACGTCGACTAGTTTGTTCAGATTTATCGAATGATAAATTATTGTCATTTGTTGTTGAACCTGTTGAAATTATATTTGTTGTAGTTTGTTTTAATACTGTCGATCGATCAATATTGAGTAAACCACATAAAAAATCTGATGAACGAATTATATCACAAACTGTTCTTTGTGAACCATGTTTAGATATTTCTATTTCATATGGTGATAAAAAATAACGATCTTTTTTTCGTGAAAAATTATAATAAAGTAATATATGAGGTAATTCTTCAATCACTGTTACCGGAAAAAACATAAGCTTCATCTTGCCGATAATAATGATTTGAAATAGAAAATGAAATTTTTATTTTTTCATATCTAAAAATCATAAGATAAAATAATGTTATCCATTTTTTGCTCTTATAGAGTTTTTGCCATGTTTTTTTTTGTTAGAAAAAAAAAAGAATAACATATGGAATAAAATAAACATACACATTATATAAGAAAAGAAGCACCAAACTATCTGTTATCATTCAATAAACAAAAAAAAGCTGTTTTCACAATAAAAAAAAAAACTTTTATATTCGTTGCTTTATGTATATAGAATTTAATATTACACATTTACATGTTTTGCTGTATGATGATATAAGAGAAATTGAAGGAGAAAAACTATTCATTGATTTATTGATTACCCGTTAAAAAGTAAATAAGTTGTTTAAGTTCGTTTTGTATTGATTGATTTAAGCCGTATTTATATAGGTTCAATTGATTAAAATTATCAATATGTAAAATCAATTCAAATAAACAACGTTCTTTAAGTGTTAAAATCCATCGAGAATGTTGAAAATTAAGTTTTGTACATAAATGTATAAGATCATCAATTCGAATTGATGATGTTTTTAATTTAAATAAATTTAATCGATTTTTATTCATACATTTTTGAATAGAATTTATTGAAAAAAAAAGGATGTTCAATTAATGAATGAAGATCAATACGTTTATTTGATTGAAATTGAAACATTTGTTTTAATAAATCATGTAAATATTCTTTTTTATTATATTCATTAGAATAAATTGTAAATCGATTAAATATTTGTTTTAATAAACGATTAAGACGTTGTTGATGACTATCACACTTTATATTTGAAAATAATTGTTTAATATGAGAAGGAAAATGTTCAATTAATGATAATGTTAAACCACCAACAAATTGAACTATACAAAGTAATTGTAATGATGGATCATCATTTTGTGGACGAAATAATATTGTATTGATCATCATTTCAATTATAATACAACCTATAGACCAAACATCTTCTTTGGAATTATCAAGTAATTCAGTGCTGAAATATAAAATAATAAAAAAGACATTTAGGTTTATATTATTAAAATATTCGTGATCTTTTCTTGAATATTTTTAGTTTGTTATCTACATATCGAACAGGTGGCGTAGAACAAATTATACCATTAATATTGCTAATATTTCTCATCTGTTTTTCTATGAAAAAAAGCTTTTTTTATCAAAAAGTAATACTTTAAATTTCGTTTAATGAATATAATTTCCACCATTTCTTTTTTTTTCACGCAATCTTATAGTAAAATTAAGTATGGAATTAAAAATTTTTTTTTTGTCAACTTTTGTTCCGGAATGTTTTATCTCTTCAATCAATGTTGCTTTCGTTATTATTCGATCCCAATGCATACAATGACCTAGCTCATTCCATAGCCTGTAATCTAAGAGGCATATATCAGGTGAATTGGGTAGCCAATGCTATTTGGGGATGAAATCAGGAAAATTCATCCCCTTATTTTTTTAAAGATTAGTTAGCTTAGATTGTTTTGTCTTTTTGTACGGACTGTGCATGGACACCCCAGAGGAGACGACTGCGTGATAGAACCAGTAAGTATTCATCATTTTTATTCATAATTTAACTGTAAGTAATGAAAAAATCTTTATTTTTTTATATTGTTTAAAATGAAAATGAAACATTTTTTAGTTTCAACCATGCATGGTTTTTGTAGAGAATTTCAAGCGTCATCTTTTAGTTTAAAAAGATGTCCTGATGTAATAGATAATAGAAGAGTTAGATTCAAAATACGAATGGTATAATTTATTCTGCGCCACCAGTTAATTATATTCTTCTGATCTTCGCTTCATTACTGTAAGACATTATCTTCAATAGAAGTTTATTGAACACGTACATCTTTATTTCTCAACAATGTCTCACAATAACAAGAAAGACCTTCATTTATTATGAACAATTATAACGCAAAATACTGCTATTTTTCTTTAACTATTTGTATCATATTTATAAAACAAATCGTATTTATTTTAGAATTAAATGGCTGTAAAAATTTCTTGGAATAACTTTAACATAAAAATGAGAAATAAGCTCGAAGTTTTAGCACTATCACGAGTCGACATTGCTATCTCATTTTTTACAAAGTCAACGAAAAATTGAATTGCTTTTTCTTCTTAAATATAGTCTAATGTTGACGAAATTGAATAAAACAAGATCGAGATTGATAGTTGTTTATGTTTTAAAATTTATAAAGATATTTTTAATTCTAAGTAACTAATGAATATTTTCTTATATAAATTTTTAGCTGTCTTTTGTTTCATGACATGATTCCTTAATCTTCGGAGTTATTTTTTCTACTAAGAACATTATTAATTATAGTTCCGTTCTTATATTAAATTGTTAGTTTCAACCAAACTAACATTCATATTTCTATTATACATAACAAAAGAAGAAATGTTTTATATCTAATAAAATTAGCCATGGAGTTCAATTTTAGTAATAATTTAGTAAGAAAAAAATTCTTGAAGGAATAGATAACTATAACTTACTTAATAAGTGATTCATTTTCAATAATCATGCGAATTAAACTTTCCGGTGCATGTCTCCATAAATGATGATGTTGTACAACTCCACCATTAAGTTTTGTTGTGGAAATTGTCGGCGAACATAGTCGAATTCGATCATCACGTGTTAATTCAATATTAGTTGTATACCTTTATTATAATTAAAAAAATATACATATTTCTTTTTAAAATTAGGAAAAGAAAAAGAAAATTTACCAAGGTGTTAAAGGACAAAGACCTTTTGATTGTAAATAAATAGTTCCATTTATTATTTGTAATGATAAACGAGAAATACGTTCAAGTGAAAATGTTTCTGATTGAATTGCATGACGTAATGTACCTTGTATAACACCAGTTATTGAATAAAGACATGCATCAGCAATATACCAAGATAATATTCGACGAACATTTGGATGTGATAAATGACTGGTTAAAAGAATACGTTCATAAAGATGATTTATATATTGTTGTGTGCTTGTTTTAGATTTTAAACAAAGATATTTAGTTATATGTACGGGTTGTTTTAATATTGGATCAATAGCATTGATTGATGGACTATCAATACCACCTAAACAAAAG
>JAJEKB010021789.1:0-10807 GCA_022393335.1 Macrotrachela quadricornifera | reverse complement strand
TTATTGTCTACTATAAGTATATGTGCAAGATCTTTGTTTCTGCTCTGAATAAACAGGAGAGATTTGTAGAAGAAATTAAGTTAAACTTTGATTAGTTTCTTGTAAAAAAGTGGAAATTTATCATTGTTTTTTTTTCATTCGATATATCCTACAGCAAACAGTTCATTGTAAAGTAAAATTCAATGCAATACAGGGTGAGCCATAAGTCTTGGTACCATTTTAAAAAGTTGCTGTATTTCTCGTACTACACATTCAAAATCGCTCAAATTTTTATATTTGATTTATTGAAACTAGATGAGTATTACCCTAAGTTTCTACATCTCTAGCCTCAATAATAATGTAGATACATAGTTCATTTTGTAGAAAAATTGCTTTTTTTCAAACCATAAAATCTAACAAGGAGTAAACCTTTCTATGAAAACATAAAAAGAAGAAACGTAAGAATGAAGATTGGCCATCATTTATTTTTTGATAAATTTTTTCCAACTTTTTTTTGATATCGGACCAATAGACACGACTGTAGTAACATGAAAAATACAAAATGCTGTATTGTTTGTGATTATATTTGGAGCGAAACTCAATAAATGTGGGTACTACCTCAAAGTAAAAATGTTAATCTTTTGAATTTACAGCCTTAGGAAAAAAAAACAACTTCTCTACAATATGAAGTATGTATTTCCATTATTATTGAGGTCAGAGATACGGAAATTTCAACTTTTTTGAGAGGTATCAAGACTTTTGGCTCACTTTGTAGCTATTCAATCTTTTATTTGGTTAGTTAATAGCCAATGAAATAAAGAAAAATTTCTCTAATGAGAAAGAACAAAGTGCATACTCTTGCCTTTTATGTCACATGTTTGATAAAATTTAAGATGTTGTAACGAAAACAAAAGCCATAATATTGTATACCTTGAAATGAAAAAAGTTAAGAAATGCCCTTTGAAATTAATTTTATCATAGGATCACTTATTTATACATTATTATATTGTAGAAACAATTTGAAAAATTACAAATCAGATTACAATGTACCGAATAGTTCAGAATTTTTCATTAATCTTATATGTTAATAAAACTAATATAATATAAGTTAAAATAATTCTTTTCATTTATTAGAGATTCTACAGTGATTTATAGATATTATTAAATACTATTATTTTTGTTGAGTAAAATAACAGAATATTGTTTCCATTTTATTCGTATGACTAAATTTCTTTTTAATTGAAGCAGAAGATAATTACTTTCTAATGTTGCATACAAAACAAACAAGAATAAGTACATTGTATTCTTTGACTTTTTAACTTTCTTATCTGTATGGTACGATACAAACATAGATGACAATATATCTTTTAATAAACAAATAGAAACAAATCTATCTTATCATGTTTACTGAGATAAAGTCATTGAAAACAAAGAAAATTTTTGAAGTTTTCTCCATATAATCATAATTCAATATTTCACTTTATGAAACAATAGTTCTATATTCATATTAGCTTTTTTTTTACTGAACAAAAAAAATTTTAATTTTCATTCATTTTATTATATTAATTATATAAAAAGACAAAAAAAAAAGTTTTATTTTAACATCGTTCAAAAATAGGAATATCTTCAATTGTTACTGGATATACATATGATTGGTATCCTTCATAAATTTGTTCGGTATAAATACATTTCCATTTACCTTGTGGTAAATAAATATTTATCTCCGTAACATTCTCTTCAAGTACAGGCGTTATAAGTAAATTATTTCCTAACATATATTCATTATCACATAATTGCGCATTTTTATCATATGGATCAAAAAACCATAAAGGTCGAATCATTGGTGTACCATATTGTACACATTCTTCAGCAGTTGATATTAACACTGAACGAAAACGTTGACGTATGTCAAGACATTTATGAGCTATACGAACAACTTGTTCATCATTATAAAGCCAAGGTGGAAAAGAAAATTGTATTGCTGGTAAAAGAACATTTAATTGAAGCCAACGTATATATAATTCACGTTGAGGTAAACGTGTTTGAGTTATTGTTAAACCATAACCATTTCCGCCTACCTATTTTTACATGAAAAATAATATTTTAAGTTATAAAGCAAAAACTAATTACAGTTCATTTCATTGTTTGTTGAACAATTTAAGACAATGTTGATAATTATCTAACTTAGATTTTCACTGTTATAAAAAGAATGGATGGAGAGATACAAGATTTCTTGAAAATCAATCAGCTTAAACAGTTTTCTAAGGTATTTCTACGAATTCTATCTCGTAAAAAAATTATTATCTCAAAATATTTTGTCTAATTAATTAATGTCAATAAGACAATTATTCCATTTGATTAAACTAAGATATTATTAAGAAAAACAATATATATATTATCTTTATTACTTTATAATTACATTTATCTAATAAAGATATAATTATCTAAAAACTTACCATATCAGGTAAAATAAATGGATAACCAAGAAGACTTAAATTAAATATACTAGGTAATAATGATCGTAAACCATTATCATATGACCAATGTGAATCTTTATCAATAATTCTAATAAATATAGGTAATGTTTGTGTACGATAACCAATTCGTACTTCTTGTAAACGATTAGTTTTATTAATATTATATGCAAGTTGTGCATATAAATATGAATATATTGCTGGATTATTTACTAATGTTGTTTTATCTACAGTTATTTGTTGACAAGATGAATTTTTAAATGAACCAAATATTGGTAACCAATTTACTTCTCCAGCATCAAATTTAAAATTATCAATATCATACAATTTTTGAAGACGTTGTAAATTTAATGTATATTCTTGTCGTGCTAAATCATTTGTTAAATCTAAAACACCAGCAAGACCATTCCACCATAATGATATACCAGGTAATGATATAAAAAATCGTTGATATATATATTTAATTAAATTAATTAAAGATTGAAATTTAGGATTAGATATAAAATGATCAAAAATTATTTGTAAAAAACGATTACGTTCAATAATTAAATCAATTAATGAAGATAATATATTTATATTAATTAATAAACCACGATACCAATATTTAATAAATTGAAATGATTTACAAGATATAAATGGATGTATCCAAAGTGTAACACGAAAATTAAGTTTTTTTAATTTTGTTACCATTTGTTTAGGATCAGGAAATTTAGTTCGATTAAAATCGAATATTCCCTAAAAATATTCTTATTTTTAAATTTCTTTATTGAAATTCAATCTTACATAATGTGGTGTCCAATTATCATCAATACATATTTGTGATCGTGGAAATTTTCGTTTAACAATTTCTTCAGCATAATTAAGTATTTTTTCTTCATTAATATCTTGTTTAAATTGTGCCCATGTTGACCATATTGGTTCAATAATCATATGATGATCAGGTGTATCTATTGGTTTACCTAAATAACGATTAATCATTGTTATATGAAGATCACGTATATTAACATGTTGTAAAAGTTTATATTGAAATTGATGTGGAACAATTATTTTTTGTCGATAAGGTGTACGATATTCAGATATTAATTCAAGATATTTTTTATTCATTGAAACAAATAATGGTACAAGTGGATCAACAAATAATGCTAGACCAAATGATGATAACCAATAACGTTCACATACACTACCAAACATATTTCTATTAATAATATATAGATATATGTGTATAAATGGAAATAAGCATTTTTTTTTTTTACTTATATGCATCCTGAGGAATCAATGCTTGTCGTTTAGTTTGAAATTTATTTATAGGCCAATAAATTGTTCGTTGAGTAGCTCCACCATACCAATATCCAGTATTTAGTAAATTAAATTTATCATTAAAACATGTTCGATAATTTGGACTAGACCAAATAAATGTATATTCATGTACGAAATATGTTCGTTTTGTTTGACAACTTAAAAATATAAAAAATTTTTATTTATTTCTTTTTTTTTGTATTTAAAATAGTACAAAAAATAAATAAATAAAGAATTCTTCTATATCTAACCTTTGTTGTTCAAAATGCTCATGTTTAATAGTTAAATGAATATTTGATTTAGCAAAACCTATATCGATTTGTTCATCTTGTATATCAAATGAACTTATTTTATATTTTTTTCCATTTAATTGTGCTAATTCAATAAGTTGTTTTTCTACAGGTGATAATTGTACATTAAGTACAATAATTCCACTATTAGATATTTGAAATGATAATGTATGAAATACAAATGAACGATTTTGTAATGTTGTATTAATTTTTTGTTCATTTCGAGAATGACGTCGAACAACAAAAAAATAATACCAAATAGCAAAAGTACATAATATACCAATAAAAATAGTAAATAAAATACTTGAATAAATAAAAAGACGAACACCCAACCATAACCATCCTCGTATATCTATCATAGTTTATAAATAAATGTTGTATTTTACCATATACTCTATGCGTCTTTTTTTTATATTCTTATCACCACTCTTCTATATATATATATATATTCAAATAAAGAATCTGTAATATACATTGTTAAAAGGTCAAAGTCTTTTGTTGTTTTTTTTTTATCTTAATGATTTCTTTTTCAAATAGTTTTTCGTTCATTATTTTTGCTGCAGACTTTTTCTGATGTGTATATGCTGAAAAAAGAAAGAAAGAAGCTAAAGAAGAAAGAAAGAAAGCAAAAGAATATGAGAGGAAAAAAAACTGAAGGACAATATGAAAATGTGTGTATGACGCGATTGACAACATGAGAATGAAGCTGTTTTCCTTTTTTTTTGTTGCTAGATGGTCAAATGAACAATAAACACACACGCACACATTTATATATTTATATATAGAACAGCAACATAAGTGAGAAAAATACACACAGACACACAAGAAAAGTTTAGGTCCCAGGAGTTAGGGAAAGAAAAGAATAGTGTACAAAAGCATGTTGAAAAACGAAAAAAAAAAATGCAGCGGTGAAGATACACACTAAATCCGATTGAATAAATTTTCCTTGTTTTTTTTTTTTTTGTTTAATCATACAAACAAGTTGTTTATAAATATGATGGTATATATCAATATAGCAACAATCAATTTTCTTCTTATGGATGTTATTCTCTCGTTAATATATAAGAAGAATTAAAGAATTAAAAGAAGCCACTGATACACAGACGCATACACACTCACACCTATATACGACAATAATAATAATAATAAGAAGAAGAAGAAGAAAAAAAAAGAAAGAGAGAGAGTATAGTTTGACGAAAATGTTATTTAAGAATGATCTTTGTTAACTGAATCACCACCAGTTGCCGTCTGTTCATCAAGGCTGTTCATAGCATTATTTTCGCCAGGTCCATTAGCAGTTGTTATTGATGTTGCTCCTGCCGGTACAACTGAAGATGGTGGACTATTATTTGAACGATTTATTGTTGTTATAGGTTTATCATTACTACTTTGTATTGTCACCGATGTTCCTGTTGTATTACCATTAGCACCACCGGTACCAACAGCTGAAGCATTAACTGTTGAATTTGATAATGTACCACCACCGGCTGCTACTGTCTGTTGACCTTGCATATGTGTAGGAATTAAACGTGAATTGAGCGATGAATTAATATTTAGTTCTAAAAATAAAAACAAATAAATTTATAAAAAGAATAAAATAAAAATGAATATAACAAACCATATTGGCTAAAATTAAAAAGTGGTGGAAGAGTTCCATTAGGTAATCGTGTTTCAGGATCACGTAATTCATCAAAAAATGCATGAGCACAAGCTTCAAGTGGTGTTAAACGAGTAGCCGGTGTATAATCAAGTAATCGACATACTAAATCGATTGCCATAGGTGGTGTACGATTACGAAAAACCTTATGCCATGGATGTGCTTTAATTTGTGGAAAACGAAATTCTTGATAATTTGGATTCATTTGTCGTATTTGCTCACGTGTTGGTGTGCCTAATACTTTAATTATTTCAACTAATTGATCAACACCACTTTCACCTGGAAATATTGGTTGACCAAGAAGAAGTTCAGCAAATACACATCCTGATGACCATACATCTATATAACATGTGTAATCAATTGCGCCAAAAATTAATTCCGGTGCACGATAATAACGTGAACAAATGTATGATACATTCGGTTCACCTTTAATTAATTGTTTAGCACTAGTAAAAATATTTATTATAAAAATAAAACAAAAAAAAGGAAATCATTCAATTTATTTTACCTTCCAAAATCGCATAATTTTAATATAGATGTTTCTGGATCAAGTAATAAATTTTGTGGTTTAATGTCTCGATGACAAATTCCAAATGAATGTATATAAGCCAATGCACGAAATAATTGATACATATACAACTAAATAATTTAAAGAAAAAAAAAAAATATTTTTAAAAATATTATTATTTTAGTTTTTATATACTTTGACATAAAGTATCGGAATGGTTTGCTTTTGTTTTGTATAATGACGTGCTACACGATAGACCGTTTCTGGTATAAATTCCAGTACAAGATTTAAATAGACTTCTTCTTTAAGCTAATAGATATAATAAAGAATTATTTATATTGAAAAAAGAAAGATATTTTGCTTTTACTTTGTCACCAGATGAAAAGAAAAAATATTTTAATTGAACAATATTTTGATGATCAAGTCGTCGCATAATCTGAAGTTCGCGATTCTAAATAAAAAACAAATTTTTAATTTAATTTAATCTAATTATTTTATGTTTTTTTTAAAATAGATATTACTTTAAATCTTTTATCTTGTAAAACCTTCTTTATAGCTATATGTTCATTTGAATGAACAAGTTTAGCCTGATAAACAACACCAAATGAACCATTTCCAATAACTTTTGTGTCTGTATAAGATATTTCTTCAGATATTTCAGCACCACGACCACGTGTTGCTACTACTGTCACTACTTTTAAATTATTGACATCTGTTCGATCTAAATAAAAATAAAATGAATATATAAAAAAAAGATATTAAAATAAAGAATTAATATTATCTTACTATCAACTGGTTGTCTACGTGGGGCTGCTGATGCAGCTGCTGTTGTACTACTACTCATTTCGATAAAATTGGGTACGTTTTGTTTTTTATTTAAATATAAGCGGATAATAAGTTTTGAAATTTGTACAGGAGGAGAATATTTAATTTAGAGAAAAATCCGCTTTTCTCTCATATTTTGTCTTTAATATATAAAAAGTGACTAAAGAAATGGGAGTAGTTTATATCTGCAATAAGAAAATATAGTCAATTTTTGAATATATATTTTGATTTTATTTAAAAAAAAAAATTTTTTTTAATGCTATTTCATTATTCATTAGCTTATTAATTATTGTTTTTGTTGTGATTAATTGATTTATAATAGAGAATTGGTATAAAATATAAAAATAAAGTTCAAAGAAATCCAAATATGCTATGAATTATTTATCTGTCAGTTTTCTAAATATTATCTTATATTGAGAGTTGTGTAGGTGTCTTTGCTTTTGCTTGTTTCGTCTTAGTTGTCGATGGGTGATGATCAGAAAAGAGCCATACCGGTGGTAGTAGAGCAGCCGAGGTCAACAAACAAGTTATTTCGTTTTTTATAAAAATTATTCAAAGAACGAAATTTCGTCACGTGATAAGAAAAAATATCTTTTTATAAATTATCAACAAAATCATATTTAATATATAGATGTCATTAGTATCGATAGATAGGATATTAGTGTCATCTGTTTATATGAAAATTTCTAATAATAGAATATGATACAGTATAAATATATTATTATTTTATTGTAATCATATTTTAGCTAGACTTAATTTGTTGCTGATATTTTGGATTAATCGTTGTAGTACTTATAAATAATGCAATAAATGGTTGTATAAATAATATAATCTAATTTAGAAAATTTTCTTTTCGATAAATATAAACTAGAAGAAAATATGTAGAATACTTACACAAATACATGCAGTTAGAATTATAAAAATTCAAAAATTTTTATGTTCATAATATTTGTACCATTGATTAGTAATAAAAATATTGTTTAACATAAAAACAAAATAATAAATATTAGTATTCTAAGATGCATTGTTTGTGTATTTAGATAAAAATCATTAGTTTATTTTATTGATCAAACGAAAAGATAATCAAAATTGCCCACATACTTTTCTGTGTAGAAATACTGAATATAAATATACATATAAATGAGATAAGAATATAAACATGTTATAGAATACTGAATATGATAAAAGTTTCAAGATATTTTTTTCTTTTGTATATATGTATACGTTCAGAAATATAGAAAAAGACTGATTTTTTTTTTCGTATTATAATCATGAAAATAAAATTTTTATACCTGTTTTTTTGAAATATTGATAAATTATTAAAGATCAACATGTCTATTGTCACACTATATGTCATTATAAAAGATTATTGATCTCTTCATATTGATAAGATTTGATTGACATCTGAAAATAATTTCTCATAAGTTAATATTGTATATGAAATCAATTGTATAATATATGGAAGCTTTCAAGCAAAATCATTTAATAAAATAAAAATTTATTCGTTGTAAGAAAAAAAAGTATTATCAAATTTTCCTAATAAAAAATAATACTTATTCTTTTATTTTTATTGAGGTAATATAGTAAAATATATTTCTTTTTTCTTATGAAGGTTGATTTGTTTTCATTGCTAATAATTATCTATCATAATGTGTGACAAATACGTGGGAGTATACGATTATTAAATATTTCAATCAATGAATAATCAAACTAACAACTTTTCTATAGTAAATTTTATATTTATAGAAGAAGATATTTCATTATTTACAGATGTGACAAAGGTTATAAGAAATAATTATTGAATCAGATCGAGATATCTAGAGTATAGATTAATACAGTATGTTATTATAGAGAAAAAAAATTATTAACAGAAAAAAACTATGAGTATTAATACGAGTATAATATCATATAAGAAAAAGCACATTTTATTAATTATTGTAATTTACAAATCAATTTATTAAATGTCAGTTAAAATAGTTCATCAATATATTTTTATTCGAACTCGTTTCTTGAAACTTGACATGGAGTAATACTAATGATACAGCTAATCAATGGAAAACTTATACCTTTCTCCTTAAGATTTTGCTTGTTATTTTACTAGGAAAGTAAAAATGAAACATTATATTAATTTCTTTTTTTATAATATGAACAATCGATAAATGATTTCCAAAAAGTCATGAAATATTTTTTTAAAATATTGCTGTATATAGTGGTAACAAAAATGAGAATTTAATAAAATTTTAACCTCCGCCATCTATGGCATTTTTATATATATTAGGAGGACTATATTCTATAGTCATGACTGATCTATAGCAACCAATTGAGATTGAAATCGTAACCGTCTGTCTATCCGTACCTCCTGTAAATCAAAACATTTTTACCCAGTTCGCCAAATAAAATTATGGCTGAAGTTCATGTTATCGGACAAATAGCTGGCGGTAGTGGTTTTCCTGAATCAAGTCTATTTTGTAAATGGAAAATACAAATGGGAAGTGCATGGCAAGTTGTACAAGGTGATCGTGAAGGTCAAACACAAGTTGATGATCCATCAGATGGATCGATGGCGAATTGGTGTCATCCAATTGATATTCATTTTAATACGAAGGGTCTACAAGGTAAATAAAAAGAAAATGTAACTGATGATATAAGAGAGAAAAATAGAACAAAAAAAAAATTGTTTAAAAAATATTCATTGAACCGTAACGAACATTTTCTATTTTATAGGGTGGCCAAAGTTTCACGTAAGTAATCATAAATATGATTGTATTGAATGTATTTTAGATACATTTCAATTTTATTATTAGTTACAAGTATGGCATCAGGATGTATATGGACGTATTGAATTATATAGTTATGGTTTTTGTCATATTCCAGTTAGTCCAGGCTTTCATGAAATTGATTGTGTTACTTGGAGACCAAAAGGTACTCTTCTTGAAGAGCTTAAAACACAATTTATTGGTGGTAGTTCTCAATTAAAAGTAAATCTTATAATTTCTTTTTGTCTCTAATAGTAAAGAAATTTGAATTTATGTTTTTTTAGAACCCTGATTTAGTTTCATCAAGTGCTGAACTTTATAAATTACGAACAGTATCAATGGGCAAAGTTCATTTACGTTTACATATTATTGTTCGTAATTTTGATAAATATGGTGTTGAATTTTGACACTTATTTCTTTTTATTATCGATCAGATTCTTTTTGTTTTTTTTTGTTTTGAAATCTGAATGCTACTAATGTGCATATTTCTATGTTCAATTTAATCCGTCCATGTGTTTCTGTTTTTTTTCTTAAATAATATTCTTCAATTACTATTGTAGTTGTTCGGGTTATTTTTCTCGATTATTAATAAATATAAAAAGAATGAATAGAAAAATAATATTTAATTTATATGAATATTTTTGTTTTTAGATTATATTATTAAAATGGTTGATTCATTTACAGTATGATTACTTTTCTGTTTTATTTTTTTCAATATTATTTTATTTTCTTTTAAATAGTCATTTTCAAATAAGAATAGTATGGATTTTTTTCCATCATTTAAAAATTTTCATGAACCAAACAATGATCAAGGTGCATTTACAATTGATAAAAAAGATATAGATGAAATACAAAATAATATTTCATTAAAATCAATAGAAAAACCAAAAAGAACAAAACGAAATAATAATACATCGAACAATACGAAAGAAACAAATTCAAATTCTATAGCACAATGTGATATTTGTTTTGTACCTATAAGTGGTCCCATTGTCCATGATTCTCATACGAAAGGAAAAAAA
>JAJEKB010021788.1:38472-153886 GCA_022393335.1 Macrotrachela quadricornifera | reverse complement strand
TAAATGCTTAGTAGACTTAGAACCAGATTAATTCAATTTAAAGAGTGGGTCTGCGAATCTTTTTTGTTTACCATATTGAGGATGAAAGTGTATCAGCCCAATATCAATTACATTTATTGAATGTATTAAAACAGTTGAATCGATCTTTCGGAGTACACAATATATTTTGCTTTTACTAGAAGAAAACCGTATTCCAGTGGTTTTTTTGCATCCTGAGCTACCGTTTTTTATATTGATTTCATCTTTTATGTCAACGTTTGTTAGATCGTCACTTTATTTCTATAAGTGGTGTTAATATTTAATGTCAAAATGAAGGCCGAGATTCATGGGAAAACCAAAATTCTAAATATGATCAATAGTGGAAGTTATTCTAGTTATATGATAGGAACTATCGGAAACAAGACTAATTGTCCTGGCGATGTATTTCATTAGCTGGAAAACTTAACAAATTTGAAAAAAATCTATGATCATGCGCAGTACGGACAAAATGTATTGTCTGATTTTTGTGCATGATTTGTTTTATTTGTTCGTAAAAATGATATCTGTAATTTTAAAATGTAAAATTAACTATAAGTGTACGGTTTTACTTAAATATCATCAGTTATTTGGTATTTAGTTGATCTAAAATAACTTCGTCAAAATTTTATTGACGAAGTTATAACTTCGTTAAACATTACCGTCAAAGTTATAACTTGGACAGAATTATTTGACGACATTATAACTTCGTCAATTTTTTCTTTCAAAGTTATAACTTCGTCAAAATTGTTGACGAAGTTATAACTTCGTTCACCGGCGTAACTTTGATACGACATATATATACAAATGATTATAAAAATAAAAATATGAATTATATTGAATATATACACAAATGGTCATAAAATAAAATATAAATGATGATTATATTAAATACATATATAAATGATTATCATATTAAAATATATATAAATGATTGTCATATTAAATATATATACATATATAAACGATTATCATATTAAAATGTATATAAATGATGGTCATAATAAAAATATATACATATATATCAATGACGAAAATCAAAATGTATTTGTCTTACAAAAACACACATTGATCGTCGATGTGTTCAGGAAAATAGTAATTTAGATATACCAATCTAACAATACTGCAACAAGAATGGCTCAACAATATTATGCATTAGATGGAATCAGAATGTATGCGGACATACACCTCATTGAGTAAGGAGGACTGTTAGCGATGATATCATATCATCGCTCACCCTCGAATACATATCTTTTACTATATCTCTGATATTACATATATCTTTTTTTTTTTAATTATGCTGAATTTTATTCGTTCCGTCCAAACTTTTTTTGTGATTTTTGTTAGTACAATTACAGTACAATTTTTATAGGACGCTTACGAAAGAGAAAGACAGAATGATGATAATATAACGAGAACAGAGTTACAAAGAACAGAAAACAAACAAACTGGCGAGGCCTTGATAACCATGTCCATGTGTATTTTTGGCTTTTTCTTCGTACGGAATACATTCTTCTCCTTTCTTCTATTCTTCCATCACCATCATCGTCGTCGTACTAAGGGAAGGAATCGAACCTTCTGCTATCTGACTAAGAGTCAGATGCATAGAACCACTATGCCATCCTCGGCTATTACATATATCTTTTCTCTCTTTCTTCTCTTTCGTTTTCTTGTTATGTCTCGATGGTTCTCTTTATTTTCTATCGTTATATACAGGGTGGTCCATAAGTTACCGGGCAGTCTTATATCACGAATAACTTTTGATAGAAACAAGATAGAGAGCTGCTGTTTTCACCGTTGGAAAGAGGAGATAAAATTGCATATATCTGTTTATTATTTGACAATATCGATCAATCACAAAATAGTTTCTCAGCGATCTTCGAAAAAATAGTGGCATTTTTGTGAGTATGACATAAGCTAAAATGATCTAAAAATCACTTCCTATTGTTTAATTGCTAATAACTTTTTGTCTAAGCTTTATGTTCATTTGAAACTTATTATCTGTATTAGATAGTTTTATTCAAAAAAAAGTAGATAATATAATTAGCTAACAATCTTGTTCGAAGTGCCACCCCTCAGCGTCAATGCACTTACGAAGACGAGATTCCACAGAGCGACAGACTTTCTTGCACAAATCAATATTGTCAAATAATAGATAGATATATGCAGTTTTATCTCCTCCTTCCCACGGTGAAAACCGCAACTCTCTATCTTGTTTCTATCAAAAGTTATTCGCGATATAAGACTCACTGCCCGGTAACTTATGGACCACCCTGTATATGTGTGTGAATGTTGTTATTATTCTTATTATCTTATATAACTAAATAAATATTTTTATGCAGCTCGCACACACGAGCTAACAAATTCAAAAAAAGTTAAACGACACCAAACAGTGAAACATATTAACCAATTTTCACTGTTTTCGAATAAAGAAAAAAACATTTTATATTAACATATTTAATTTTATTCTGTTCTCCATCTCTTTTCACTAAACTTTTGATTTTGTTTATACCTGAAGCTTTCACTTGTAAGTTTTTACTAAACCTTATTGTTCGTATGACTTTTCATTAATTTCGAGTAGATTGGAATTTCGATATAGAAATTCAATCAATTTAAATAACTAGTCATACTACAAGTAATTAATTCATTTTATATTAATTAGATAAAATTGTACTTTAATATATATATCATTTATCTATAAAAATAATATTAATTATTTTCTTACTTAGAATATCCTTTTATAAAATTAGTTAATTATGTAAAAAAAATAAACAGCAATCTAATTCTATTAATGTGAAATGTGTTTTACTTACTAGTAATATTGAAATCAGGGGATAATTCCTTGGAGACATTTTTTTCTTGATTTGAAAATTCTTTTGAAGAATCGACCGCTTCGAATGATTCTTTTCTCAGTCGTTTAATAAAATGTTGAAATAATTTTGGATCATAATCAAGAAAAACATTATTTTTATTATCAAATTTTGTAATATTCGAAGATGAAACAATATTACTCAAAGTAGAGTTAGATATTTGACTAAATGTTTTTTGTTGATTTGTAATAACTTGACCACCAACATTAAAAGTAAGAATATTATTTTCTGATGACGAGAATTGATTAAGATTTAATTTTTTAAGCATTTTTTTGAATGATTCAATAAGTGATGATTGAGAAGGAGGATAAAAGTTAATTATATTATTTTCATCTAATATTTGTAGTTGATCAAGTAAATGACGAAAAAGAATTGGATTAAAATCTAAGAATATATTTCCTTTTTTATCCATTGGTATTTTCTGTTCCCAATCACCATTAAACATTATTGAAAGAATTGATTTTGGAGAACGAGTAAGTGTTTCACGAGTTGTCATCATTATTTCACCACCAACATTAAGTTGAATAACATTTGTGTTTTTAACACATTGGTTCAATTTACTTTGACTTAATAGTTGACTTTCATCGCATTTCACATAAAGTTGTTGTTTTACACCTGCAACAGAATCTTCTTTATGTATTGAATGACTTCTTTTCGATTGAATAGTGATTATGGAAGCGTTGTTGTAATTCACCCGTATTATAACAAACAATATCAACTAATTTATACAATCATATTTTAAATTTAAACTTTTACTAAATGACTAAATACGTACTATGCGTGAAAGAAAGGACATATTTGTGTTTTTTTCAGAAAGACAATACGCTATCCTTTTTTTTCTTAGTATTTATGGAAGAAAAGATATGTGTTATCTCTTTTCTATCTTAGTGGAAACCAATACGGATACCATAAATTATTCTTAAACACGATGACAAGAAAGTAAACAAGACGTTGGCAATTGAAAAAACAAGAAAAAGATTCTTTATGATTGTATCCGAAATAATGTTGCTGGTATAAGAGTAATATGTATTACTGTCTAAGACCTATTTTATTTGCATCCATTTTATCTTTTATGCATGTAACGCTTTCAAACCAAATAATATCGACGCAGAGAAAGAGAAAAAATATCAAAGAGAGAGAAAATTCTGTATCTCTATAGATATTCATATGCATGTGTATGGAACGCAAAGATGTAGAAATCTATAAGAAAAATGAAGAAATAATAAATTAGAAGAAAGTAGTTATTCATGATAAACAAGTAATATAGCTATTTGTAATAATGAATATAATCGAGCAGTAATAATATTATTTATAATTTTGAAGAAAAATAATTTAATGTATAATTATATTAACAAATGAATATATAGATAATTAAACTTGAGAATGAAGTATATATTAAATTCGAAATGAATAAAATGCAGTTTTTTCGTTAGTTTTTCATTTTAATTTTGAAATAATAGAATTTTCAACCTTTACAGATGGTTAGTACGGTCATCATCAGTACAGAAAGCAGTTATACAAACTTGAGTATTATATTAAATTTCTATGAACTGAAATTTCACATAAACTGACGTTCAGCATTGAATTGATGTCTTGGTATTGGTTTCATGTCTCGGTATTGGATTGATGTTTCTCTATTAAAATTATGATGCTACATTGCAATATTATGAACCATAATGATTGTATAAACTACATCAAGAATATTATTTAACATCATTAATTGTTGCATTTTTGTTTTCTATTTCTGTTGTTGTACTGACGATGATCGCACTAACCATCTATAAAGGTTGAAAATTCTACTATTTCAAAATTAAAATGAAAAACTAACGAAAAAACTGCATTTTATTCATTTCGAATTTAAAACAAATAAATACCTCGTTGGATTTCAAAACACAAAAATCAATTAAAAACGCCAATATTTCGAAATAAAATCTAGTACTTGTTTTTTATTCATAATAGGAAATTGAATTTGTAATAATTTAAAATTTGAAATGTAAAATTGAACAATAGCTAAAGAAATAAAAATAACAAATTTATTTAAAAATGAAAAAATAAAGTTTAGCTAAAATAATTATTGTTGAAATATATATATATATATTATATTGATTTAAAATATGTGTAAGGGGTATGAATATTTTTTATCACTAAATTTATTAATATGAGAAAAGATAGTATAAGAAATAACACATCTAGTGATAAAACATAATATAAGAAGAAAAATTACGCAAAAAAGAATCAATAGTAGAAACAGACAGTTTTTATAAACAATCATGAAAATAATGTTGTACAAACCTTTTTTGGACGACCTGAAGTTTTCCGTTTTCCCACTGCTGTATAACGAGTTTTATCCGTAATTTGATACATATTGAATAAAATTGCAACTTCAACAGAATGTGTACACCTTGTTAGCTCTTAAGATTGTGTGGGGATAATAAAGTAGAGCTTTGAACTGTAATATATATATGAAATCATAAGCTTACATAATTATTTTGTTATATAGTTGTTGATATATATGTAAAATAAGATAAAGGAGACGTACCAAAGAATATATATATATATATATAATAACAACGAATATAATATAATAATAACGATAATAATAATGATAAGCAAAATAAAAATATATATATATATTGAGAAAAAAAGATCGTAGAAGAAAATCAAAAGGAAAAATCAAATACGTAATAACAAAACAAAAAAAGAGTGATACAATAAAGAATACTAGGTCATCCGATTCTCATGATAATCAACAAAACGATATATCTATTTGACACGAAAGAAAAAAAAAGTATATATGTATATACAAGTAACGCTCGTCCGAGGACTCGCTCAACTCTTTCTCGTAGAAAGTGTTTTTGAACTATGAGAAAACTATTTATTCATAGAATAAAAAAAATGAAGGAAATGCACTGTCCCTGTATGTTTCTGTTAAGTTATCGAGACGTTTCAGTTCAGCATCTTGAATAGCAAAAGGTCGAATTTGTAGAACTTTCATGTCGAACTATGCTTCGACCTAGAAAAATTTTGGTCAAATTTTGTAAAAATAATTTTTTAACTGAAAAAAAATCTTTTAAGTAAAAAAACATTCAAAAGCTGACATCACCAATAGATTTCCCGACCCTGATTACCTCTCATCAAACTTTATAAAAAATAATTTTTTTGCTAAAATATGCTTTTTTTAGTGAAAAAAATTTAAAAAATCATTTAACAAAACTAACACCATCAATCGATTCCTCGACCCCGATTACCCTTCGGTGAAACCTTATTATACAAATTCCTTTTCTGTCTATACGTAATTCTTGGGCCAATCAGTTAGGTGCGAACATACAAGCAGCTAAGCAAGCAAGCAAACAATTTATTCGTGCAAGACTCTTCTCCACGAGAACGAGAATAAAGTACTGAAAACATATAATATAAATTCTAACTGTGACTTTAGTGCTCAAGTTTTTTCTCAGAATCCGATCGGTTCGACAAATTTATTGAAACCGCAACGTCAAAAACCTTATTGGTCGAAATCTCGACCAAAACTAACCTTCCTGGGCCAAATTACCGGCCAAAGAAATCTGATTGGCTGAACTGCCCCCCTCGAAATCCTATTGGTTGAAACCGGAATGTCAAAAAACCTTATCGGTCGAAATCTCGACAAAAAATAGCCTCTGATTGCCCTTCGATCAACCCTTGTGTTCTTTTGACCCTCTGCGGACACACAAGCAATCAAGCAATCAGAAAAAAAATGACATCTGATTCGTGTTCCTCGACCCCAGTTACCCTTCGGTCAACCCTTATAAAAGAATATTTTTTGTAAAAAAGCGGTCCTTTGTCTTAAAAAATTGATCCTCAAAAAATTTTAAAAAACTAACATCAGATTTGAACTTCCCACCCTCGATTACCCTTTGGTTAAGCTTTATGCAAAATATTAATAATTAGTAATCAGTTAATCATTAGTTAATAATAATTCATTAATTAAAACTATCATCAGATTTGAAATCCCCACCCTCGATTACCCTTCGGTGAAGTTTTACGGAAAATATTAATAATTGGTAATCAGTTAATAACTAGCTAATAATAATTACCTAATTAATTAATTGAAACTAACATCAGATTTGAACTCCCCACCCTCGATTACCCTTTGGTCAAGTTTTATGGAAAACATCGTTAACTAATTATTAATTAATAAATAAATAATTGGTTAATTAATTAAGAATTAGTTAAAACTAACCTCAGATTCAAACTCCCCACCCTCTATAACCCTTTGGTCAAGTTTTATGGTAAACATATAGAAAATGTTTTTTTGACCTTGTGCGGACATACAAGCAATCAATCAAGCAAACAATTCAAGTTCGTAAGACTCTTCTCTACGAGAAAGAGAATATAAAAGGTGTTTCATAAGTAACGGTCCCACTTATTAAAAGTTTTACTGTATAAGAATAAAGTGACTGTGTCTGAAACATCTTACATATTCTGATAGAGCGTGAAATTCTCTACCATCCTGTATAGTTATCTATTATTTTGCTTATGTTTATTGTAAGCAAAAGTTGTACACATTAAATGCATCCTACTTAACAGAAAATGCAACTGACTATTTTTTTAGAAACTTTCAAATAATTCTTACTATCGAATTAAATATTTACAAATATATATATTCTGATAGCGCCCGAAATTCTCTATCATCTTATATATTTCTGCCTCTTCTTGCACTTATTATTGGAGAATAAATAGAATATTATAAAAGCACTCGTTGACGAATTTCAAAAGACTGAATATATTTTCTACCTCTTCCGCTTTTATTCTCGGTTTATTATCAACATAGTATAAACTTTTGCTACTACTAATTATATATTCTGACAATACTTGAAATTCTCTTTCGTTCTAGACTTCTGAAAATAAAAACGAAAGAGATAGCAAAAGACACAATCTTTTATAGTTTATCGATGAGCAACTCTCTTTAATATTGTAGCTAACTTTCTGTAAACAAATACAAATGAGACAGAAATATCCAGAATGATAGAGAATTTCATGCTCTATCTGAATATGTATTTTATAAGTATTTTGAAAATAATAATAATTTAAAAGTTTCTAAAAAATTGGTTAATTGCATTTTCTGTCATGTAGGATGAATCTAATGTGTACAACTTTTGCTTACAATAAACATAAGCAAAATAATAGATAACTATACAGGATGGTAGAGAATTTCACGCTCTATCAGAATATGAAAGATGTTTCAGACACAATCACTCCATTTTTATACAATGAAACTTTTAATAAGTGGGGCCGTTGCTTATGAAACACCCATTACATCATCCATTGGATCTGTTCTGTACCAACAATCATTCTTAAAAATAAACATTATTTACGAGAAAAAATTATCTCTTTACTTTGGTTATTTCTCGATAATCGGGATTGAAATTGAACACTGTATAACCTTTTGTAGCTGGCTAAATAAAATGAATAATCTTTCATTTTAATATCAAGGTAGGTTGTTTTCACTTACTGAATCTGCTTCAGCGCCTTCAGGTTTATATTTAATCATGTATGTTTCCTTTTGTTTTGATCTCCATCCTTGAATATCAAAACGAACTCTTAAATTTTAATAATCATACGATAATTTCTGAACACCTAATGTTGGTGTTTGCCATGATTGTAATCCACTTGTATTCAATGTTGCTTGAAATTGTTTTGAAAAACCTTTTTGACTTAAACATTGATTAGTACATACCATCAAAATCATTGACAATGTTATTTGTTTCATTTTTCAAACTTTTTCGTATTTTATTCACATTAGTATGATAAAAAAAATCGTCGAAGAAAATAACAAGAAAAAGAAGTCATTTTTATATAGAAATGCTTGCCCTATCAGCATTATAATATAAATATCATATTACAATTTCAATTATAACATAATATACTACTTGAGCCATGCCTAAAATATAATATGAGTAATTCTTTTCTTTTACAAGGCATCAATAGGTGCCAATTTAGCATGTCATAGTGTGCGGCTTAGATTTTCATTTGAATAAGAAATATTTGTGATGACTTATATACAAATTACACAGCATTTGAAAAGCAGGAAAAACAATCTTTTTTTTCGATAGATATAAGTATAGATTATAATCGTTTATTGTCATATAGGTCATAACAAAACTTACTAAAATCATAGTCGAATTATCAAAGATTCATAATAGATAGTATCTGAAAAGTTTACTGGTTTTTTTTCTATCCCTCCTTTATGAGCTGATAGAATAGTCCATTATATTTTTTGACAGTTAGTGATCTCACTAAAATGCTCTATATGTATACGACTTATTATCACCTTTATATAACAAAAAAGAATATGCATTCGGTGGTCAGGAAGCATTTGTAGCTAATACTTCGGTTGATATGTCACAAAGATTTTAAAATTAAAAAAAAGTTCAAGAAATCCAGAGAAAAGTAGCGAGTTCTTGTACTTGAAGCTTTTTTACACTACGTTGAAGTAATTTAAGCAATTTTTCAAGTACTATCCACGTACTTTGACCTACTTGATGAACCTACTCAGAGTTATTTGAAGTCATTTGGACGCATTTTAAACAAATTTAGAGTACTCATTTTTGTTCTACTTTAAGAGCGCACTGCGATAGAGCTCAAATCAGATTACAGTTCAATGAACTGCTCAAAAATACTGGTTCATTTGCTCTATTCGAATTACTGGAATTGGTTGAGCAGCTCCATTCATTCGAGCTGAGCTAAGCTGTCATACATTTATTACAAGATGGGCAGTTAAGGGAATATACAGGAAAGTATTCTTTCCAGAATCTAAGCATTTGAATAAGTAAATATCTTTTATTTCTTCCTAATGTTGTTTTTCAATTGTTCAATATGATTGTATTCCATCTCTCGTAATTTTTCTTTTCATGCATCCTAAAGGTTTTCTATAGACTAAATATTGGTTCATTTCACATTGTAATTTTTTAATTCAATTCGATTGATAAACATATTTTTAACAGCATTTATCCTGAGTTTGTGATGATGACAATGATCGTCTTGAAAAATAATATTGAATTTTAGCTAATGAAAAATTGGAAAAAATTGTGCAGGGCAATGATGTAATCGGTCCTGGTTCATACTAAAAGTTATAGAACTCCAATTTTATGGTTATTAAGGATTAACATATATAATAATCTGACAAAGATTCAAAGGATTTGCTTTTGTTATATGCAAAAATGATGCATTTTAAGATTACTGCAGAACATCTAAAAAATTCCTTATATATAGCTGATTCTGTTGAGGCATTTTTCGTTTTTATGTAAATCGAAATTAAGATCATTGTCATTCCATTTTAAGAAATTTGGTAGGATATGAAAGAGAGAGGAGGGAAAAATAATTTGGCAAGTAAAACAGATTTATTTTCTAAACTTCGTTAATACAAAAATTTTATACAAGGTTTTAGAAAGATGATCATCACACTATATGTAAAACGATTTTTTTTGACTGATTATATTATGAATCATCACCATATCATAGGAGAGTATAGGAAAAATATTTATTTTCATGCACATTTGACATAATACTATCAAATCTAACACTTTGTTTTTTCCTATTAGTAAATTTTTATCAAAATTTTTCTTACAAACGATACAATGGACGCGCTCTTCACTCATATAATGATAACAGAGACATGAAGAAAGGAACAATTGAAAAATAATGTTTTTTTTTTGTTCGTGAAAGAGTCGAGAGATTGTCCCCTTGATAAATATAATCGCACAACGTGCTTGCAAAGTATGAATGCTTTCTTCTTTCGTTCTATCAATACATAAAAGGTCTCCATCGTTATCAAAATAAAATAAAAGCCATGCGCATTAATATAAATATGATAAGATATATTGAATCAAAAGGTAAAATACAATGGGTAAACTTGATGGTAAAATTGCTCTTATTACTGGTGGATCAGATGGTATTGGATTCGCTACAGCTCAAAAATTTGTTGATGAAGGTGCTTATGTTTTTATAACTGGACGTCGTAAAGAAGCACTTGATTCAGCAGTTCAACAAATTGGTAAAAATATTACTGGAATTCAAGCTGATTCATCAAAATTAGATGATCTTGATAATGTTTATAAAATAATTGAACAAGAAAAGGGTAAATTAGATGTACTTTTTGCAAATGCTGGTATTTCTGCTAAAATGCCATTAGAATTAATTACAGAAAAATTCTTTGATGATATTTTTAATATTAATGTTAAAGGCGTTCTTTTTACTGTTCAAAAAGCTTTACCAATTTTAAATGATGGTGCATCTATTATACTTAATGCATCTCTTCTTTCAATCAAAGGAGGTGTAGCAATAAGTGTTTACAATGCATCTAAAGATGCTGTTCGTTCATTTGCACGTTGTTGGTGTGTGGATTTAAAAGATCGAAAAATTAGAGTAAATGCTCTTAGTCCAGGTTATACTGATACACCATTAATGAATAATATGGGAAGTACAAAAGAAGCTTCACAAGCTATTCTTGATAGAGTTAAAAAACTGAGTGTTTTGGATAGACTTGCTGAACCTATAGAAATTGCTAATGCAGCATTATTTTTAGCTTCAGATGATAGTTCATATATCACGGGTACTGAACTTTTTGTTGATGGTGGTGCTGCACAAATATAAAATTTTCAGTTTTTTTTTTTTTTTATTTTTCATATATATTATCATTTTATCAATAAACTATAGTCTTTATTAGATATGGAAGATTTTATTTGAAATATTTTATACATCTCTTTTGGTAAAATAAAGTGCTGTTTTTCTTTATATTCAAATATGTACAGAATATATTATTGAAAATACTGTTATTAATCTTAATGTTTACGGTTGCAAGAAGAATTAATATTATGAAATAGATAAATAAACATGGTTTTTCGTACGATTCTCATTTTCTCATGAAGATAGCTACTAAATAACATATTAAGGTGAAGGCAAAAATTTCACAATATTTTTTCTATCGATATATTTTCGCATCTGTTTGAGCAATTTCAACCTGTAAATTGTCATTTTAAAGAGCATTCAAAAGTGCACTTATATTGTAAAAATAAAGGTTTTAGTTCAAGTAGTAAGTGAGAAACAATAAAGGAAGTTTGTTATGTATTTTTCGTTTTGAATCAGTAATTAAAATCTTGTTCCATCACGACAAATCTTGATCTGTATATGGTTTACAAAATTTTAACCTTGCCTTTTTATGATAATCAGCTAAGTCGGTTACTATTCCCAGATCTATCGAAACGGTGTCGTTTACGATCCGAAAACGGGCTGTAAACAATGTAAAAACGGAGTATTTATGGAAGTATACTATGAATATACGGCCCAAATTATTTCGTATTGTCTGGTGCAGAATTACGGGTTGTTTTTGGCCATTTTCACCAACTTCATCAATATAATACGGTTAGTTGTTTTATACCTTAAAGTCAGCATAAACGGACGCAAACATGCAGTTACAATATTTTTTTGCATTCCGATTATTTCAGGACAAGACTTTCCTAGCCTTGAATTCTAATAGACATTTATATCCTTTTAACACACAATATGTGTGGTACTGATTAATCTAATTGGATGGCTGGATTTATTTTTATCATGTTGTTCCCATAATGTATCAGGTAACTAGAATTTTTTTTACCACTTATACAGTCTACGAAAAAAATTCTGGGACATTCATGAATGGCTTCCCAAATTTCAATATCTCATTCAAATTAAATTTTACACGTGCAGTAAATAGGGTTATTGATTAAGCTTTCATATTACAACATGCAAACACAAAACTTCTGTTTTTAATGTAAAAAAACATAGAGAATAAAAACTGTCCAGCAGAAAAAAGTTCTGGGACATAGCCGTCGGTCAAAAGTATGCGTCCTATATTTTAATTGATATGAGATGTGATACTGAATATTTGTGTACATATACTACATGAGATATGTAGATTAGCGACATCAACCCGACCTTTATAGGTTGACTTGGAGAGAAATTGTGATGAGCAGCAGCTCATACTATTGTGAGTCCTATAACTCAAGAACAAAAATAGCTATGGGCTGGAAAACCAATCTTTATGTAGCCCTTGTATGTGCCCATCTAGACTAAAAATTTGATGAAGGTTCATTGAGCTGTTCAAAGTCTGTGCTCATATTACCGCTACGGTCAGTCTTCAATGATATAGTTCTCTTAGTCGAAACTCAGGAAAATTACAAAAAATCGGACAGAAAATTCTACAGAATATCGCGCAGCATTTACGGATTGTTGTCCACAATTTCCGAAAGACAATATTCTAAAAGGAAAAAAATACAGATGGGGCAAAAAATTCGGAAATACTCAAGAATGGTTTTCCAAAATTCTCTCCATTAGTAAATTAATTATAACTCCGTCTAGATTTTTTAAAAAATAGACTTATTGTATACCATTCGATGCGCCTTAAAATTCTCTACAAGGAGGTATATTAGATTTGTCAATTCTAAATATATTACCTTATCCGACAGGGCCCCTTAAGTTGAATAACAATATAAGATTTTGGCGAGCCCTTCTTAAGTATCCCAGAATTTTTTTCGTAGACTGTACTTCTATTCGAGTAAGAATCTCTTTAGACACCTATCGCATCAATAAAGGTCTAGGAGAAAGAAAAACTTATCGAGCGAAATTAATTGAGAAATAGTCTATTTTAGATAAGAATGCATGCATACTTCGAACATTGATCAGCTTATCTTTTATGGCCAAATAGAGTTGCACAGAAAAACTCGATCACTTTTTCATATTATTGTTCTATAAATCTCTTCTCCTTGTATTAGATATTATCCATGGTTCTTATCTATCATTTAAAAACAAGGAATTTTCAAAAGAAATTGATAAGTAATTCAATATTTATTGTTTATATGAAAAGTAATTATTTATTTGATTTCACCCTTTCACGGCGATTCAGTTTCCATAGAAAGTAACATCTCTAAATTCGTTTTATTACAAAACAAAATATACTACAGGATGCAACGTGAAACGCTGTACAATCTACATCGTAAAGCGTATTTCGAGATTAGAATATGAAATGCAAATTGGGTCCCCCCGGTAAAACCCATCGCGGTGAAATGGTTAATCGAAAACTTCTGATCTATGTTTTTCTCTGTTCAGGTACCTTCCCGTGCTTTTACAAAATATGAGTGATGTTTTCTCGAATTTTGAAGCGTATACATGTCAAACAACACCTATTGGTGTAGCAAGTGTTGAGAGATCGTTCAAGTAAATGAAGCTGATGAAGAATAGACTACGTATGAACATAAATGATGAGCGCTTACATCCTTTACTCACATGTACATAAAAACCAATATATTTAGATCAAATGAATAATAAAGAACTAGTTAAAAAATGGTGAAAAAAACGAGACTGGTCGTAGAATTTAGCTAGTTTATGTTTTTCTTTGACCATTTTTTGCTTTTTTAAAACTAGTTTTAATTAAAAATCCCAACAAACAATTAAAGTAATATAAGGATTCTCATTATTTATATGCTATCGTTTCCATTCCTTATGTCCGAAGCAGGTTTTGAGATTTTCTCCCATTTTGGAGAATATCGTTTTCCTTCTGCTTTTACCATTTCGCGCCATCCCTTTCATTTTCTTAGAGAAACATATCCCACACACTAGACAAAAACCAAAGTCAAACAGCTGAGCTGTCGTCGCTGCCGCCAATCCACACAAATAGATACTATTTGTTAAAAGTTTATGACATGCAACGTCAGTTTTTATGAATTTTCTATTATTGTTTCTTCTCACGAGGGAACCGTCCGAGGTGCCCAACGCCGATTCCCTTCATTCACATGTCGCGTGATAGAGGGAATCGAGATAGGAAAAAGCTCAAAAGGATTTGGGCTGACAGCTCTTCCTTGAAAAGTTAGGGTCAATTTTCTGTTTTTCCCAGCCAAAATGACTAAAAATTGAAAATCTTACAATTCAGTCAAAAAAGACTGTATACACTTGAAATTTTCAGCACTACGAGGTCACGCGCGTTACTGGTTGATCTGGAAATTTTGGATTATTTGGTCGTTTCATTCCTGATTTACAAGATTTTTGTTCATCGTTCAAAAACAAGAATTCTTTAACCTCAAGAAATCTGATTGTTGTTCGAGAGCTTTGAAATTAAGGAAACTCAATATTGTGTGAGATATTTCGTGGTTCATCTGAGAATGGACGTCGTCTACGATCTGCCACGTAGATATCTCTCATATTAGAAAGGCACTTTCTTCATCAAAAATCTTTTACAAACAGAATCACAGGAAAAAAAGTATGTACAAACTGTTATCCTGATTACACTGTTAACAGAAATCAAAGAAAACGAATGAAAGCAAGCTTACAATCAAGACAAAATCTCAATGCTTGTGATAGCTATCATAGAAATGGAAGAAACATAAAACTTCTGAATAAAACTACATTGTACAAATGGTGCATTTGTACAATTTGGTTGACAACAACGACCTTCGGAAAACGAGAAACAGACTTCGTTGACATTTTGAAAAGAACCAGGGTTTGTTTTCAGATATCCTGACTGATACCACACATGAAGATTCATTGGAATGAACTTCGATGAGGAGAGCTGATTATAGGTCAAACTGTTCATTTTTATTATATTGTTTTGTTGAGCTAAATTGAAATCCAAATCATAAAGACGAACATGATTGTACATTTCTCGAATGAAGTGTTCGTACTGACGATTCCATCCCACATCCAATGGTTGAATCATTGAAGTTGTCTTTTTTGGAATTTCAAGTCGCTTTAAATGTTTCATTTTATTATATAACATTTCGGTTCTCTGTCCATCCCAATAATCACTTAAGAGCAGACATTTTTTGTCACCAACCAAAGGCACAAGTACATTATCACTCCAATATTGTGCAAGACTGGTTGTTAGCTTTCCTGATTTGCTACCTAAAAATTGAGGGAAATACGTTTAACATTTATTTTTCAGTTCTTCTTCTTTCGTGGCATCACACTCTTTGTGTTGTACTCTTCGTCAACCACAAAACAATGGTAGAAGGATGTATAAAGCCAAAAGGAAAAGGAACAAAAACATGAGGACATAGTTAACGGATGACTTACAGGTAATTATTAGATTATCCGCCTGAAATAGGCTTTGTTTGATAGTTTCACTCATATGCCCATTCGGTTCTTTAAGACACAGAAATAATTTGCCAACCAAAGTACCAGCTAATGACATAATTGGCTGCACCGTGTAGCTGTGTGTTGTATTGTGTAATGATCGAACTTTAGCGAGTGTGATCTTTTCACCTTCAAACGAAAGCGTCTGATTGGAGTACATTTCCAGTTCCAAACCGGATTGATCTGTGTTTAATACGTAACGAGGATCGTAACCCGGAAGCATCTTTTGTACGTCAGAGATAAAAACATCAGCTGATTTATTGATCTCGTCTACGCTTTCGACTTCTCGCTTTGTTACTAGCTTTGTTACATGTCGGCTGCAAATCTCATGATAATGTTTAAACAGACGAATCCAGTGTTCACTGAAACACAGAGAAAAAAGCGTTGAAATCGATGTTTCTCATCTTCTTCGCTATAGCCCTACACATTTTGTTCTATCATGTCATAAAAAATGAAGAGAAGAAACTGTGTAGGAGACTGCAAGAGAGAAAGCTATAAATAGAAACTCTCGAACAATACCGTCAGTATAATCTTACCTTCCACAAAAACTTTCGTCATTCATTTCACGTGTCATTTGTAGTCCCCATCTTTTTAAATCTATGTCGCGTATAAACAGTGATTGCTCACGTGCGTTCTCAAATAATTCATAAACGAACGAATCATTTTCTTCAAGTTTTTGTTTCTTTGTGCCTTAGTTTTCAATGTATTTTGGAAATCGTCGGATATAGCTTCTATCCTTGACTTTTTTAAATCGATTCTGAAGACTCGACCAAGAATGTTTCCTTTTATCAGTCTCAAAATTGGTTTTATTGTAAAAATCAACAACTTTCTTCATATACTGGAGCGAAAATTCGTGTATTAAATTGTTTTCTTCATCATTGTTACCATCTTCCGTGTAACTTTCGTCTTTTTCATCATCTGATTCAACTTCTGTTCTGCAGTTTCTTCATCAAAATTATAAGTAAAATCTAACGTTTGTTTCCTTTCAAAGTTATAATGAGTACAGTTCAAGATCGATTCAATATCTTCAAAAATGTTTCGTGCCACGTCTTCATCGTGTGCTGTGTATGCATGAGTTAAATCAATGGATGGTAGTAATTCGGTAATATAATTGGAGACAAGTCGCGAGACGTTGTGAGGATTTATCATTTTTCTTGACTGTCGAATCTGGCATACAATAAGAACAAACAATAGTACTCTTAAAATTAGTCGTACTTCTCTCAATCTGTATGCTGTAAAATTGATTCTTGTGGAAACCTTATTGCTTGGGTTATGTAATATATAAAGAAAATTGTATCCGATATATACACATATTTTATTTGTAAAAAATCAGCAACTATATGTAGGTTTTGACCACCGTGCTGTAGAGCAGAATCTAGAGGAAAACATGACGCAATGCACGAATACATATAGTATCATGAAAAGATAGAGGAATACCTGACGTCATGGAAGAACGCATATGATGTCATAGAAGAATAGAAAGATATGGGTGATAGAAAAGTACATATAACTTGATGAAAGAATGCATGACGTAATGGAAGTGGAAGAATCACAACATATAGCAGAATGCGCAAAAGTGATGGATTACATCAGCTGATTGTGATACTTCTTTATGTCGTTCATCGTAATCCGTGTACTTACCTCAAGACTTATTGTTCATTTGCAAACAAAGATAATTGAATAATACCATGTGATCTCTATCACGAAACTTAAATAACCATTTAACAAAGGATGAAAATGAAAACAGAGCACATAGGATTATATAAAACCGCAAAAAGACAGTACTATAGTCAAGTGCAGGAGTATACTTTTTCATGCCAAGCAAAAATCCTGTAAATCAGGAATGAAACGACCAAATAATCTAAACTTCCAGATCAACCAGTAACGCGCGTAACCTCGTAGTGCTAAAAATTTCAAGTGTATACAGTCTTTTTTGACTGAATTGTAAGATTTTCAATTTTTAGTCATTTTGGCTGGGAAAAACAGAAAATTGACCCTAACTTTTCAAGGAAGAGCTGTCAACCCAAATCCTTTTGAGCTTTTTCCTATCTCGATTCCCTCTATCACGCGACATGTGAATGAAGGGAATCGGCGTTGGGCACCTCGGACGGTTCCCTCGTCAGTGTCTCCGAATCTACTTGTGATTTTTCCAGTCTACCAAAGCTCTCATTGCTGTCGTCGACAGGAAGAAAAGAATCAGAGTGTACAGTCACCATCGTCGCTGGTAGAAAAAAAATTATGAAAAGAACAAGCCACCGACAATCAATATGTGAAAACCAAGCATGTACAAATTGCATTCTCTTTTTCACATGCAATACTAATTTACTGGGAAATAAGTTTAAAAGAAATATTTCGTCATGCTTCTGAGAAGCATCTTTGTATGTTGCACGCAAAACTGTGCTCACTGTATTTTTTCCACGAGAAAGATTGTTTATTAACTGTACATTAAAGATTACATAATGCAGGGAATCGACTTCGGAGAGAGGGTAGCTTTGAGTATATAAAAGATGAATGTCTGTCAGAAACGAAAAGCTGCAACTTGTCAGTTAACATCAGTTCAATCCATTGAAGAGAATGTACAATAAAATGTTGGCAACATGGTTGCTTCTAATTATGCTAATGCTAGTTCCAGTTAATTCTAATCACGTATGCATTCTGATTTTTCACTATTCTTGCCTTTGTATTCGATCTTTGTTTTTCTAGAAGGCGAAAGGATTCGTTATATGTCGACAAGTTGCTACCGTTTATACCTGTGCAACTGGTTTCGGATGTACTCGAGTTGGTTATGTTTTTGGTGGACAAAAACTACCGAGCAAGTGCTTTGTCATAGGACGAACGATTACTGATAGTCTAACGAGCAACCGATGGTATCAAGTTCGCTTACCGAATAAAAAAGTGGGATATGTGAACAGTATCTACTGTCTAGGAAACGCTACCCACTGTTGATATATTCACACAGTATTCAAAATTTGCTTTATTTTTTTTTAAATTTTTCACCTAAACTTTTATCAGCACATGTATATCTCATTACTTCTGAATGTATTGAATCAAGTAAATATCAGTGATGCAATAATAATAAATAGTCGCAGTGAGTGATGTAAACCATACGGTTGAGCTACCGTCGCCAATGGAGGCATCGGCTCACATCTTCAGTCGCAGTTCTTTTTCTTTAGAACAGAGATGCAAAAAACAACTTGAAGAAGATTTGTATTTGGAGCATAGATTTGTTTTTGAAACCAAACATCATCAGTGAATAACTTTTCGATCTATAAGAATCATTATTTGTACCAAAGAAATTTTGCTTATATGTATGAGAAAACTATTAGTTTTCACCTTTTCGCTGATAATTCTCATTTTTCTCATCAGCCAAAAAGTTTTCCAATCTTCTATTATATGTTTATGAAAAGGATAGACAAATGATAAAAATCCGAAGAGAACTATTTATTTTCGACTCAACTGCCGTCTCCAATTCTTAAACAACTCTTTGAATTTTTTCATATGAAACCTCGATGATGGAACAAATACAATAAAGAGAGTCGTTGATGAAATGAGTGAAATAAAATAGTTGATCAGAATACAACTATGAATTGTGAGATGTCTTAGTACATCCGATGAATAAGGATATTATAGGAAGAGAAACTGATACAATAACCAAAATCAAAGGACTAATAATCAATTGTTTATGTTTATAGATTTCTTTTTGTAGTTGTTGCCTATAGTTATATTGAGCTCAAATTATTCCATGTTGAAGTGTAAGTGTAATAACAATGAAAAGAATTGAAAAGAGATTGGCAAACAAAGAAACAAGAAAATGAAAAAACACAATAGGTGTGCTATAAACACAAATTTGTTGAGAATATAGACTAACACATCACAAACGTTGTTCTTCACGATCATAGAATAAATCTCAATAGAATAGTTCATGAATATTCGAAGCAACGATAAGGAATGGTAAGATAAAGATAATCCACCTAGCAATACATTTGCTTCTCGATTTGCTAAAGTAAATTCCTTTAAGAATAATTTAACCGACTATTCATGTAGACGAATGATTTGCGAATTAGTTCAATGAGTAGACATTTCAGATAGAAAATAGAACGTTAAATCGATATATTTATTTGGGTATAGACGATGAGCCAGAATTTAATGACTAACATACTGGCAATAAACGCAGAAGTGATCGATAAAGCCATTAAATACAGAGCAATGCCTATGTTACAAGTATTTCACTCGGCTTTTTTGAAAGTCTCAGTTTGAGTTTAAGTATTCTATTATAATGCTTAGACGTATTTAGGATTATATGCAGAGTTTCAGGCTACTAAGTCTTGTACCTCGCTGTAGTCCTCTATTTCTTCTATGCTAGGTGCATGTAACCTGCTAGCGGATGATCCATCTTAAACATGAGAAGTTTGTATTTCATTTTTTGATTTCTAAATACAGTTTGTGTAGAACAACTAATTTTACAGTTGCATTTTCTGTGTTAAAAAATCGACAAAGTTTTGAGCAATCAAATTTCGACGCTGCAAAAACACCATTTTTTGATAAAAAAGACGAAATCGTTTTATTCTTATTTCACCTTTTCTTTACTTGATATCTTCTAATGTATTTTGTTTTATTTAAATAAAACCTTTTTGAGAATCAGAATATCAAATGCAAAGTTTTGTCGTTTATTACAAGTCACGCATTGCGTAGCGTATAGAAAATTGCATGTCACTCACGTAAAAGATATGAAAGTTTATGACAAAGTACAAGACTTAGCACTCTGAACTTTTATATATAATCCTAAATATGTCTAAGCATTATAACACAATACTTGAACTCAAACTGAGACTTTTGGAAGAACCGGGCGAAAAAACTTTTGTAGTACCCCATCTACAAAGGTTTTGGTCTTGTATGTCAATAGGGTGAGCATATGAATCATCATGATCAATCTTATTTGAATTTAGAGTATTTTGGTGAATAGATACGTCGTTTAAAACAATATTAGATGAGTACAGATCTATATTTGGTATTATCTTATCGTTTGTTTAGATTCTTCTAAAATAGCACTAGAACAGAAATTCAATGTGGCTATTCCAACAGAAAATGAAAAATCGGACGGAAAGTTTTGATTGGAGAGTAAAGCTTTTACTTTTGTCTACCGTACGAATATGACAAGTAAAATACATTTTCTTTTTGGTGAATAAATCTCAAAATGAATGATATGTTTGTAGCTTTCCAATAGAAGAAAATGTAATAAAAAATATTCAAAATGAACTTAATCAAGATCTACAATAGTCTATATTCAGATAATTCTTAAAAAAATAATGAAAAAGAAAAACTATTTTCTCAAAAAAGTAGCAAGTAGAATTAATCAATTCAAATTGTACAGATATGTTAATACTACATATGTTTCAACTATTTATTCATTCGAGCAATGCAATGTAATTATAAAGTGATATATAACGATTGCACCTAGAATACATTTCTAAAAAAAGGTTATTAATAATTCTTCAAATCAAAAAGAATTGAATTCTAAACGAAACCCTAGTATTCTATTCGAGCTGGCAATTATATTGAAGTTGGACAATTTTAATCGGTAAGATCGCGTGCCGATACAAAATGATCCAAAACACTTCGACATACACCCACAGTAAGAAAGTAGAATCTAAAATGAAAAGCATATATGTTCAAACTATCAAAACAAGTAGCGGAAGACATTATAAAAAATATAAAGACATACATTGAAAAACTATTATACAAATATTAAAAAACCAAGGTAACATCCTTCTTTCTATTTTTTCAACGTTCTACCTATAGACTTCTGATGCTTTTAAATTCTCTTTATTCGATCATACAGGTTGGTACCACTGAATAGTTATACATTTGCATCCAACTGATAAAATATGCCGTTGGAACAAGCATCAACTGTTTCTTATGAATTTTGTCTATTTATTTGATTATTCTTCTTCAATTCTACTTTACTTGAGTGTTACGTTTTTAGACTTGCATGTAAAACTTTGTCGTTCATATTTCGTTTAATCTATAGCACAAATAAACTATCACTAAAGCTATCTAATTCTTATTGGTATCAATCACAAACAACAACCAAGCAAGATCATTGTGCATGTTCAGCACAAATGGTTTCCTTACAACGTACAGCCTCCATGCCTGGATAGTTATTTGCTACCAGATTCAATAAAACGCAATAAATTTCGACGGATTGAAAGCAAAGTCTTACACACACAATCCTCATCATAAAATATACAAAAATCAACGCGAAAAACTCTACAGAATGTTCTTCAAATTTAACTCACATCCCAAATTGGCATGTCGTAAACTACACACTTGACTATCTACTAGACAGAGATTTTAATCAAAGGACAAGGGCGGATAAGGCCATTTTGTGACCCACCTCAGAGTTCATTTATTTCTATTGCATTTCAATAAAAAAACATTCTTGATCACTTTTTTCAACTTCATTCCGCGAAAACTGACATTCACCATTTTTGTGCCTGGGATTTCTCCCAGGTATCATGAAAAAAAAATTTCTCTTTCATCAGTGAAAACTAGATGTTCTTGTAAAGTCAAGAGTGTTGATTATGAATATCACAGTAAGAGTTTTCAAAACTCTTTTATTCCTTATATAGTCCTGACCACTCTATTAACCCCATTATTGTTTGCCAGACCCCTCACGAAATTGATACTCGTTAATAATTCATGAAAACTACCTTGTCTAACTCAGGATATTGAGCCCTTCGCGAATCTGGACTTTTTACGTCAAAAAGATTTAATCATTAAAAACCGGGCGATTCTGAAGCCCGAATTGACCCTTTTGGCTATACAGTTTACTTTTCTCTACACAATTTCTCATGAAGCTACGCCAGCTGCAACACCATATTTTCACCATCAGGGTAGCTTAACGAGCTCTATCGATAGGTTATTTTGAAAAATAACGAAACAGTTGTGCAATAAGGTCAAGAACCCAAAATACGGGTAAATTATATGAAATCACCGGAGGAGACCACAGACATCAATTAGCATGAAATCTTCAAGTTAGCTCATTTTTTAGAGGTCAATGAGTTGTACTTACAGTAAAAATTTTACAGCTTTACATGTTTTCTGCCATGAGATATGATTTTTACAAGATTTGCTGGGTAACTATGGAACCGATGATATTGTCGGTAGACTTCTGAGACTTGTATTTCCTTACAGGAAGCATCTGAAGCTTTAAAACTTTTACTGTAAGTACAACTCATTGAGCTTTAAAAAATGAGCTGGAAATGAGGTAAGTTGAAGATTTCATGTTAATCGATATCTGTCGTCCCCTCCGGCAATTTCATAGAATTTACCGATATTTTCGGTTCTTGACCTCATTGCACAACTGTTTCGTTATTTTTGAAATCGCCAGTCGACAGAGCTCGTAAAACTATCCATATTGTGAAAATGTGGTGTTGTGGCTGGCGTAGCTTCATGAGAAATTGTGTAGAGAAAAGAAAACTGTATAGCCAAAAGGATCAATTTGGGCTTCAGAATCATCAGTTTTTTTTACGATTGAATTTTCTTTGACATAAAAAGTCCAGATTCGTGAAGACCTAAAAATTCTGAGTTAGACAAGGTAGTTTCATGAAATACTAACGAGTATCCATTTTGTAAGGGGACCAACAAGCAATAATGGGGTTAATAGAGTGGTCAGGACTATATAAGGAATAAAGGAGTTTTGAGAGCTCTTATTATGATATTCATAATTAACACTTTTGACTTTACAAGCACATCTGGTTTTCACTGGTGAAATAAGAAATTTTTTTCCAGGATACTCGGGAGGAATCCCAGGCACGAAAATGGTGAAAGTCGATTTTCGCGGAATAAAGGTGAAAAAAAAGTGATCAAGAATGTTCTTTTATTGAAATACAATAGAAATAAATGCACTCTGAAGTGGGTCACAAAATGGCCTTACCCGCCTCTGTGCTTTGTCCTACTAATACTAGCAACTAAACAAATCATGCAAATCTCGCCAAAATCACTTACTGAAAGACAGGGGTGCATAAGGCCCTGATTTGGTCCATTGGACTTTTTCATATTATATCTAGCACAATCATATATAGAATGAAAGAGCTTCAGTTGACGAGTATTTTTGTACTTGATTTCAAATACATTTGATATACAATTGAGGATTTCTTCGTGCCGAGTATGAATAGTCTTTTAAATCAATTTCCTATTTATAAATTTTAGAAATTCATCTTCTATTATAGCTCATTGGGTAGCTCTTTTCACGAGCTACAAACCCATATAGTTTCTAAAACTATTAAAGGTGGGCCCAGAAAAAAGCCTAAGAGCATAAAGTAAAAAGTATGGCTACTTTTATATATAATATAACATATTTGATTGATGATTTCTTCAAAAAAAGTTTTTATGCTTACTCGTGTTATAACTCGTCAAATTATCTTTTCGCTCAGCTATAAAGTCCTAGTATTTCTAGATTCAGAAAAATGGAAACACTATAATCAAATAGGCACATGTTGTTTTTGTAAATCAGTATGGACATTGATACTGTGTCTTGTTGTTATGTTTTTAAATCATATGCGACATCAGTTATCATAGGGCTTTCATATTACGGTGACGATGTAACTTATTTTATCCATGTTAAATAGTTGTGTAACAACGGTTGTCTTCATCGCTCTAATGGTCACGAGGCCTATTTTGGCCTCACTTCTTCCGGTTAAAAAAATCATAGAATTTTTGGATACGCATTCTTTTAAATGTGGTCATATTCACAAGCTGTCTTTTAGAATTCATTAAATAGGAGCTCACACTCTAAAAAAAATAGGTGTTTTACGAAACCTGTGCCCAGGGGAAGAACCTTTAAGGTTTCGTATCGATTTACGAAACCTAAAAAGGTTTAGCAAATCGTTCTCTGATCTTTTTTAAGTTCAGCAAATCGATACGAAACCTGAAAGGTTCTTCCCCTGGGCACAGGTTTCGTAAAACACCTATTTTTTTTAGAGTGCATGTATCATAGTTACATATCCTATCAATCTATTGTTAACACTCTCTGAATGAATTTAATATTATGCTTTTTGATGATACATGTAGAGAGAAAAAAGCGAGATTAAGATATGTGGGATATTTTTTTTCTTTATCATGAAAAGAATAGATACGCAAGGGGGTTGGTGAGAATCGTTCGGAAGAAGGGAGAAAAAGAAACCGTTTCAGCTGTATATCAGCACGAATATTATACGTGACATGGAAAACAACATACTATTAAAAGCAACAAAAAACACATAACGCCAATGTTATTTTATCGGTATTAGTTATAAGGCTATTTGATTGTCTTATTAAGAAAAGAACTATATATCTATTACGAAATTATATCGTATGATAACACGTATTGTATTATGCCTCGTGAAGCAATCGTTCGAAGCTGTGTTTGTGAAAATCGGATTCGTGAAGGTAATCCAAAGCATTCAGTCGTCATTTCACTGCACTGGCTTATAAGACTTCTAGAAAAAATCATCAATCAAGTATGTTATATCATATGTACAAATAGACATGATTTTTACTTTGTGGTACTTTGTGATCTTAAACTTTTTTCTTGACTCACCTCTAATAGCTTTCGAAACTATATGGGCTTGTAGCTCGTGAAAAGAGCTATTCAAGGAGCTATAATAGAAGATGATTTTCTAAAATTTATGAATAGGAAATTGATCTAAAAGACTATTCGAAGTCTGCACGAAAAAGTCCAATGGACCAAATCAGGACCTTATGTACCCCTGTCCTTTTGCGTTAATTCTATTGAGCCTCATCGAATTTCATCCTAGTCAAAATATAAAAATCTGACACTCTTCAATTTGAACTTCTTCAAATTCATTGAAATTACTCATCTATTTAATTGAATTATGCAAATACTTTAGCAACTGATGAAACTCTCGTTTAACAAGCAACATATCCGGAGAGTGATAGTTAATTGTTTAAACTCACTCACCTACTCACATCCTCACTCCCAACACTACTAATTCTCAAAGGCACACTTCATTTAAACTTCCATGGCGTACAATATCGCTCGAACGAGCACCGTTTTTGACAGAACGAGAACTAGCAATATCAATGTTTGTATAATATCATATATTAGTCCTTTTTCTAGAAGATCATCAGAGTAATGGAGTGAGTGATATATTCTGTTTTCATCTATTCCATTTCTCTCGTTGTGTACATGTATATGCATTTATTATTGTTCTGCACTCATATTCAACTAAGTAATCGTTTCTATCTATGAGAATAGATGTAAAAAAGAGTATATGGGCCTATATG
The DNA here is from genome assembly GCA_022393335.1 of Macrotrachela quadricornifera. Classification (NCBI taxonomy): domain Eukaryota; kingdom Metazoa; phylum Rotifera; class Eurotatoria; order Philodinida; family Philodinidae; genus Macrotrachela; species Macrotrachela quadricornifera. The sequence goes on along the minus strand of JAJEKB010021788.1, from coordinate 127,574 downwards.
CGTTCTGTAAGATAGTAGCTGTATAACGAGGCTGATAAAATTCGAGAGACCTCTGTTAGTTACTTCTGTTGTTTGCTGTATAACCTTGCACGATAAACAACAATTCTAGTGGATGTATTAGATATTAAAATAAAAAGTGGAGGGTATGAATACGTGCGCATCTTGTTTGCATACTTTTGCGTCATTATCAACGAACTCTTTGATAGATATGCAGCCTCTCGTGGTATGTGACTAACGTCATCAATTGTTTTGTTCGATAGAGAATCAACAGTTGTTCTCTAATTTTGTAGAAAATAAAAATCGACGATATCGCTCAACAAAATGACGTTTGTGGATCAAACGAAGTCTCCTGCAATAAGAACAGTTGCAATCCATACCAGTTACCTCCTAAACAACATCTTGCTTCAACTTGGTATGGTTCAGACTTGATAACCCGAATAGACGAATGGATTCTACAATTGGCTCCCGTAGAAATAGCAGAGTTAGAGGAAGCCACAGAATCTTTGTTGACTTCCAAACAGGATATTGCTTCCGTTACGGCAGAAAATTTTCCTCTACCTACTTTAGGTCCGAAACTCTTAGTTCTCCGTAACGAATTGATTCATGGACGTGGTTTCTTCTTGTTACGTGGGCTGCCGATCGAGAGATGCAACGAACGTAAAGCAGGAACCGTGTTTTATGGGCTTGGTTGCCATATTGGACTTCCAAGATCACAAAATGCAATGGGTCATATGCTTGGTCATGTTCGTGATTTAGGTATGAAAAGCAATGATCCAAAAGTACGCCTTTATCAAACAAATGAACGGCAAACTTTTCATACAGATTCATCAGATGTTGTAGGTCTTTTATGCTTAAAAACAGCAAAACATGGCGGATTATCCTTACTAGTGAGTGCTTCAACAGTTTTCAATGAAATGTATGACCAACGGCCTGATCTGCTTGAGCTTTTAATGCAACCAATAGCAACTGATCGTAGAGGCGAAGTTCCAGAAGGCATGTTACCTTATCTACTAATTCCAGTGTTCAGTTTTTACGAAGGTTATTTGACTGTTTTTTATCAACGTCAGTATATTGATTCTGCACAACGGTTTGAAGATGCACCCCGTCTTACACCAAAGCACATTGAAGCACTGGATATGTTTGATCGGCTCGTCAATGATTCAAAGCTGAACTTGTCAATGGAGCTTAAGCCAGGAGATATGCAGTTCGTATACAATCATGCTCTCTTACATGACCGTACAGGTTTTGAAGACTGGGATGATCCGGCAGAAAAACGTCATCTTCTACGTTTGTGGCTTTCGGTGCCAGATGATCGACCACTGCCAGATGTATTTGCATCGCGCTTTGGTACGACTGAAATTGGTAATCGTGGAGGAATATTTGTTCGTGGTACAACATCAACCATTCCATGGACAACTTAGCAAAACAAATAGAATCAAAATTGTTCTACTTTACTTCTTCGAAAATAAAAATACAAAAAATATCAAAAACTAAATTTTATTTGCGCAAAAAATCCTTCGGAGATTTCACGAAAAATCGCAGTTTTGTAAATACAGTAGTCGTAAAAAGTAGTGCTCCTAATTTGATTATACTATGACGGACCTACAATGAAAACATGTACTCTTTCTTCAACAAACGATTTGTCACTACAGAAAACAAATATTTTAGTCTACAACCCATCATTAAAGAGAACAACATTACCTCTCATTTCTATAAAAGTTTCATGCTAAACAGCTTTGATTTGCTTGTGCCATGAAATATTCTTTGAAAAACTTAGTTTTAGGCTGCAATAAACCGGAGATTCATCCTACAGTCTTTCTAGATAATTTAGAACTTATTCAATCTGAAATGAACAAAAAAATGAAAGAATTTTTATTTGGTGAGTGTACATTCAAAAGAGATGTATGTTGATGCGAAAATATATACAAAAACACTTGAAATCTAAACAAAATAATAGAAATATATCCTAATACTACTGAACAATCTGAGTCAAAAAAAAGTTAGTTAGACATTATATGCTGACGTTTTTCGTTATAAAATCTTCAACTGACTGATCCTGACCTAGAAAACAAAACTATTGTGACAGAAAATCTGTAATTGCCGATTCTGTTTAAGTATACGCATCATGAATTGAACAGAATGACATCCACAATACCAGAGGATATTTTTTAATTGGAAAACTGTAACAATTGACGTATATTCACTTTTCGATCATTGTCAATATCAAAAAAGTTTTTACAGTCTTCAACAATTTTGTTATTAACCGATTGATAATACCTCTTCAACTTCATGAACGATATCGGATCGTCTTCTTGTTAAAAGATAAATATGGTCTCAAGCTTTTCGTGAATCAAATTACCAAAGTTATGAAACGCCATAAAACACCTGTAAAACAATTCAAAATCGGCTTCTGGAAGCAGGATTCAAGTTTTCAAGATCACTTTCGAAACCTCTGCATACACGGCAATATCAACGTAGTCGACTAATCGGGGTCCAATCAATACAAAATTACAATTGGAATAAACTGGTTATCAGTGACGAAACAATAATTCGCCCTCATGCTGTCAGTGAAGTATGCATTGAAAGTCAATGTATGGAGTTGTTAGTCTAATTCAGGGTTTCGTCAAATTGTTTGTTTTCAATACAACTTAACTAGTGATTTTCTTTGTACTGAAATATAGCAGAATGCTCGTTTGACTACTGCTCGATTTCATTTTGAATGACGACATAATTAGGGTCTGCGTGAAGATGACGATCCAAAACATCGTTCAGGATTTAGTATACAATGAAAACAGGAGCATCATATAACAACATTTCCATGCCCACCCAACCCATAGTTTGGACGCTAATCCAATTTAAAACTTGTGTAGAGTACGGAGAATTGTGTGCGCGATCTTATTGAGTTCGTTCATTATGTAACAAAGAATCTATTATTTCGTTTAAATTTTAAGTGTTTTTGTATATATTTTCGCACCCTCAAGATTGCAGCCTAAAGCTGTAAAAATTTCAAACTTATTGACTGGAAAAAATGGAAGTTTGAATAAATATTTTATAGACCGTTGACAACCATATGTGGATGTTTTTCAAAGAATATTTCATAGCACAAGCAAATCAAAGCTGTTTAGCATGAAACTTTTGTAGAAATGAGAGGTAATGTTGTTCTCTTTAATGATGGGTTGTAAATTTAAATATTCGTTTTCTGTACTGACAAATCGTTTGTTGAAGGAAGAGTACATGTTTTCATTGTAGGTCCATTATAGTATGATCAAATTAGCTCTTTTTAGTCCTTGCGATCAGGGTTTACTAAAGTCTATCTGCAGTAAATATACCATCTCCAGCGGTTAAAGTTAAGTGAGTTTTTATCTAGTAGCGCGACTTTTTGACACTACTGTAATATTTAGCAACGCAGAGTGATCGTATTATAATCAGTCCATGATCTTCGAAATAATTTCTCTTTCTTCAAATAAAGGTTTCTTGCTAACTTTTAGCAGTGACGAATATTTGTTCTGAAATGTACCTATACGATTGTAAATCAGATGAGTGCAAGAGAAAATCGAGTATGGATTTGAAATAATTGTTTTGTGCTCCAATTACTTGTCAGTATATTTTCATCAATATATGATTGATTAACAGCATGTATAGCAATTGGTTGATCCATGAGCGCTACTCAAGGTACATCCTACGATAAGAAATGTAATTAACGATTAACAAAATATATAAATATTTTAGTCTTTCATACTATTACTAGTGCGTGCATACACAAATCAATAGGTCGACACCTTATTGGTGATTCATTTTCAACAGGACGCACAGGGTGGATTTTAACTAGCTTTTCCTTCTTGCCAAGTCTTGCACGATATAAAACTGAGATAACTGCAAAACAAAAAAATGACACATCTAATTATCGATCTAATCTTCTTGAACAAATTATTCTCGACTCATCATTTGTTGTGAATCTAAGCATTATTGTAATATATAGTTTACCACGGCTTATTTTTACTTTTGCATTTGCTTGTGTTCAAACATCTTAACAAAAAGATGTTTTTCTTGTTGGTTATTTCTTTCGTTCTACTAGCTAATACATTCTAATGGAATCGATGATACAATCAACCATTGAATAAACGTTGTTTTTTTTTTCCATCGAATATTTTCATCTATGAATTTTCAAAGGCATTAGACACATACAAGAACTTTAAAATATGACGCTTTTGTGTATATATCACATCCTCGATTTTCATTGTCACATCTCAAGAGTAATTGTATTCAAAATTAATATAGGTTAGTAAAGATTACAAATAAAAAAAATTGGTATTATTAGTAACTGATAGAGAGAAGTTCTTCATTGTTTTAAAGATTAGAATAATTTCGTTCAATAACGCATAAATTTTTGTACTCGGTGATTGTTGAGATCAGATACATATAAATTAAGTTGATTATCAAGTACTACCGAATAAGGACGATTGAGTAAAGTAGCAGTAGTACCACTGATTCCAGTACTACCAGCAATAGTGGTTCCATTCGTTTGATCAACAGGAAAGAACTGAATACGATGGTTCATTGAATCAGCAACATAGACGTTGCCCATTGGATCTAGTGTTACATCCATGGGACGGAAAAATGTTGTTGATGTATTGCTTTCAATTCCATTTAGATTACCACTAATAAGTGTCCAACTAGGAGCATTAAGTGTCCAACGAAGAACATTGTGGGCTCCACGATTAGCAATGACAAGACTATTGGATACAAGATCAAAATGGATGCCAACAGGCAGATTTAATTGTATGTTCGTTGTTCCTTGTCCATTACCTCCAGCCACTACAGTACCAGAAGAAGCGCCAGAAAAGTAACGCATGACACGATGATTGTAATAGTCTGCAATATAAAGTGTGCCAGAATATGGATCACGTGCAAAAGCATACGGAAAGTTTAACTCATTGCTACTATTGCCAACTGAACCTACAAAGATATCATTAGAGATCAACACATAATAAATTGTCTATTAGAGTATACCTGTGCCTGCTATTGTCACTCCTGAAGACGATCCAGCAGTCCACAGTTGAATTCTGTTATTATTGCTATCTACTATATAGATATCACCATTCCAATCTATGGCTATATCAGTCGGATTTTTTAAGGTATTTGCAGTTGTCCCCGATACTCCAGTTGCTTGACCTGCTACTGTTTGACCAAAGGATGCACCTTTCACATACTTCTGAATACGATGATTAAATGAGTCTGCAATATACAGCGTCGTAGAAGAATCCAAGGCCAAACCAAAAGGATAATTTAAGCGAGTAGAATCATTTCCAGGTTGATTTGTGACACCTGCGATGGTGATCCCGGTTGAGTTCCAGCGAAGAACAGCTGGTATACCTTAATATTACAAAAAATAAATAATATTTGAGAAACAAATGCTAGAAAAATACTTTTCAATAGGACACTCAACACTCGCATTCTTAAGTCACTTTCTATCTGACTTGTTAATTCAATTGGAACAAACAATCAATTTATGATTTAAATGTCATTTTAAAGAGCATATCATCTTTATATATTGTTTATTTGAAACAAAACATTCTTGTATAAAGATATTCATGAGAATCTTTTTTTTGCTTCACAGTTGAAATACACTGCTTACCTAATTCGATCCTTTCTTTCGGTTTTCTCAATAATAAAATTAAAAGTAGGATCAGTGTAGTAATCAAAATGCAGATTGTAACTAAGATTATGATGCAGCACCGTCGACGTATCAGTCTATAAATTGAAATAAGAATTATCGTTTATAAATAAACTGAATAGCAGTATCTATTAAACGCACTTTTTCTTTTTATCACGATTTTGATTGCGTTTTCCCGTATAATCCATAGGATTAGCCCATGTTTCTTTTATCTATGGTGTGTAAAAGAAAAAGATATAAGCTAAAGTTTATATTTATTGATATATATATTTCTAATTACAGGAGATGGAACTACTTTCGATAATTTTGGTACCAAACTATGCTGTCGTGTTTTTGCACATGAATTCTCATTCTTTGCACTATTAGCAATTGACTGTAGCGAGAGAAATTTCTTATAATTCATGAAAAAATTTTATTTGTTATTCCTACTTCTGATAATGATCGTTCATGTTGATGATCTTTATGAATACCGTTCGAATGTGTAACAGTAGTTGTGTGAGTCGTAATTTGATTTTCAAACTAGGCATATCTTTTATGTAAAGCAAGAAAGAAAATCTTCTTAACTTACTAAATGTGAATGATTAGATGAAGAACTCTTCTTTCTCGATGAACGAATAGTGGCATGTATAACAGTTTTCGATGATCGTCTACTTCTTCTTGTTCTTTCTGATGAAGGTCTTTGAGTATGATCTTTGAGATAGAATAAGCTTAAATCTAATCATTTGTATTATTATTGTATTACCTTGCATTATTTCTGTGTATGATTGGTTTGTTGTGATTGAATATATTTCTCTATATAGTTTCTATCATCATTCATATAAAAAGAAGATTGTGGAATGAGATTGAAAAAGAACCATTTGAATGCTGAAATTGAATTATTATAAGACTTCTTTACATTGACATTGCTCTTTTGAGGATTTATAAAAATTAATGGGATAAAAATGCGTTTGACTGATCGAACGAAAAGAACAACTTTAAAAAGGAAGATCATCAAATCAGAGTAAGAATCGAACCTACATCTTTCGACAGCCAGTCGGCCATTCTTCCGTTAAACTGTCTGATTCTCACTCTAGTTGTTATATCACATCTATATATCTAAAAGTAGTTTCGATGACTTCTTGAGTTTTTATCGATTGTCTAATATCTTTTGTTTTTCTCAGAGGATTCAGATTCAAGATTTGCTTCGAAACAACGACGTTAAGTCTTGGAATAACGATATTTGACCTAGAAATTCACTCGAAATGAACATTCTTGTTAACTTGAAGAAACACTCAAGGATTTCATTTGGTATAAAAATGATTATCCTCTCTATTTGAAATTAGGAAGTGGCTATGTACACACAGGTAAATATAATCAACATATTAATAAATATCAAGTCATATTATAGTATTATTTGTATTTGGTGATTAATTAAAATAAAATATATAAACTCTTTCATAATTTTATTAATACTTCACTAAATACTAATAAAGTATAAATCAAATAGTTTAACTACACAATTATAGAAAAAAATTAAGTCGAATAAAGATCAACAACTCACCAGCATATCCGGTGCTTTCTCTCTTTGGTTTTAAACGAAATAATTAAATTTCATTATTTTCAAAACATTTAACATAATGCTCACGTAAAAGACTTCTGATCATAAAACCTTAAAGATGGAATATCTTTATCTCTAATGCTTTATCTTTTATAACTGAATAATTCTCATAAATTTTCTCATTTTTATATCGTTATGAATTATGTTTTAATTCTTCATAAAAACAATTTTATTTTATTTTGTATAGCATTTTATTTTAAAATAAATTCACAATGTAATCGAGCTGATTCTTGGTTCGATCTTGATTCTTTTTTTATATGTTTTCGAACACAGTTAAATAGTTCCCACATTATTTTTCCATTATATTTCATTGAAGAACGTTTTATATTCATTGATTGATTGAAATTAATGCACCAATTTTAAATTTTTTTCTCAAAATGTGCCCAACTATCAATTTGCTTTATTTTTCTAGTCAAAGAACTACGATAAGCACGAAACAATATACATAGATTTAACTATAATAGCAGCATTGACCTTTTAATGATGTAATAGTATTTATTTTAGTACTATAAATGAGGTTATATTAAATCGGTCCATTTTATTATAAAAATTATCAATTCATTTCATTTGATTTGTAAAACTATTAATAAGTTCAATAGAGAAAAAGATTAAAGTAAGGATTAATCGGTCAATCTTAATAAAGGCTATGTTCTCCGATATCAAGTTATCTGACCTTTTTTATTTTTCAGTTTCTTATTTTTAAGTCAATTAACTAAAAACAAAAGAAAATATAAAATTTTTCTTTTTATAAGTGACCGATAGAAAAATGATATAATTAAAAAGGAAACTAACCGCTAACGCTAGGTGATTATCATGTTTTCTATTTAAAATAATGAAATTCAACTGTTTTCTTTAAAACCAAAGAGAGAAAGCACTAGATATGCTGGTGAGTTGTTGATCTTTATTTGACTTAATTTTTTTCTATAATTGTGTAGTTGTACTATTTGATTTATAACCAAATACAAATAATACTATAATATGACTTGATATTTATTAATATGTTGATTATATCTACCTGTGTGTACATAACTACTTTCTTATAAATTCTACTATTCAATAATCATTATTAAGAAGAATTTTTATTTAATCTTAATAAAATCAAAACAATTTTCTTTACACGTATGTGTGAGTCTTAAGTACAATTCTTCTTTTTTTTTAAAGATATCTTCAAGCTCCACATGGTTGTCTACCCTTGCAACCATATCCAGCTTGTCCATCACATGCATAAACAACAAATGTTTGTGCTGAATATTGCCATTCATATCCACCACCAATTGCAGTAATTGCGTATGTGCAACAACCATAATCAATAAAAGTCATATCAACTTGTTGTGGTTTTTCCCAATTTTCTTTATCGAAAATAATTGGATTAAATTTAGCACATTGTGTACCATTGTAATACCAATTTGGTTGTACTTTAAATTCAACTTTGATTTGATCACCAAGTGAGCTAACTGGTGGTGTGTTTAATTTTAATGTGAAATGATCTTGATCCTCTGGAGTTACCACAAATCCTTGTAAGGGATCTAAACTAAAACCTAAAAAGAAAAATCAATGGAATTAATATTAGACATGTCACAGGTTGATTAATCCAATAGATGTCGAAGAGTGTAATCTAGTACTGCTTAAATGAATGTTTATAAAATTTGTAGCAATTGAAATTTTATCAGATTTATAAAGCTGAATGTGGCTAAAATTTATGGACTACCTGTATTTGCATTGCCACAATAAGAAGGCCATTGATTTGGTAAATCGAATAACTGTTCCGCTTCTGATGGAATACCATGAATAAATGATAAATAAACAGTAGTTATATATCTATATATAAACATATAATTATTTATTGTATTTATAAAAACGAACAAATTATACTTACTCATCACTATCGTAACCACCTTGAGAAGCAGCACGTGCATGAATAGTTTTAACTGGTCTATCTTTTGTTTCAAAATAACTTAAACATGGAACTTGACCACGACCAGATTGTTTTAAATCACATATATCCGGTGAATCATATCTCTATAATAACGAAAGACTTTTTCTATACATATTATTTCCTCATAGATTTCTCTCATAATCTTGTTCAGCTCTAATCAAAATAAGAAAACATACTATTGCATTTAATTTAATTTCTGGTATCCATTCTTCACCTTTATTGATAAGATTTGATGGTAATGGAAACCATGGAAGAATTTTTGTATGATATTCTGGATCGTAAAACCAGGTTCTTGGAAATGGACCTATATCACCCATTGGATCTGTTCTGTACCAACAATCATTCTTAAAAATAAATATATTATTTACGAGAAAAAATGATCTCTTTACTTTGGTTATTTCTGGATAATCAGGATTGAAATTGAATACTGTATAACCTTTTGTAGCTGGCTAAATAAAATGAATAATCTTTCGTTTTAATATCAAGTTAGTTTTTTTTCCACGTACTGAATCTGCTTCAGCACCTTCAGGTTTATATTTAATCATGTACGTTTCTTTTTGTTTTGATCTCCATCCTTGAATATCAAAACGAACTCTTAAATTTTCATAATCATACAATAATTTCTGAACATCTAATGTTGATGTTTGCCATGATTGTAATCCACTTATATTCAATGTTGCTTGAAATTGTTTTGGAAAACCTTTTTGACTTAAACATTGATTAACACATACCATCAAAATCATTGACAATATTATTTGTTTCATTTTTTAAACTTTTTTGTATTTCACTCACGATAGTGTGATAAAAAAATCGTCGAAGAAAATAATAAAAAATGAAATCATTTTTATATAGAAATACTTGCTCTGTCATCATTACAACATAAATATCATATTACAATTTCAATTATAACATAATACACAACTTAAGCCATACCTAAAATATAATACGAGTATTTCTTTTCTTTTACAAGGCATCAATAGGTGTCAATTCAGCATGTCATAATGTGCGGCTTAGATTTTCACTTGAATAAGAAATATTTTGTGATGACCTATATAAAAATTATAAAGCATTTGAAAAGTAAGAAAATCAATCTTTTTTTTTTCGATAGACATAAGTATAGATTACAATCATTTATTGCCATATAGACCATAACAAAATTTACTAAAACCACAGTCGAATTATCAAAGATTCATAATAGATAGAATGTGAAAATTTAACTGGTTTTTTTCTATCTCTCCTTTATGAATTGATAGAACAGTTCATTATATTTTTCGACAGTTAGTAATCTCACTAAAATGCTCTATATGTATACGGTTTATTATCATCTTTAAATAACAAAAAAAAATATACATTCGGTGGTCGGGAAGCATTTGTAACTAATTCAGGTGTTTGCAAAAAAACTTGGAAAATTTTTTTTTTTAAAATAGCCATTTCTGTACTATTATAAGTAGCTATAAAAATAATTTTTTCAGAGATAAATCCTCGACAGATATACTACACGTTGCATATATAGAAATGTAATTTCTTTCCTCTTCAATCTATATTCATTCAATTATGCCGTTGACCAGTAACTTGAAAAATCATCATTTTTCAATTTTGTCTTTTTGGAACTGGGGCATACGATCTGCTTCTCTTATTCATCTTCAGGTCGAGAAGTACGGACCGGAATTCAATGGAACATGGAAGTAGTATACTGCGCCGAATTTCTCGGAATATTTCCGTAATCTTCCGCAGAACTACCACGGAAGCCATCGAACACCGGCTAGATTCCAAACAATCGTATTTCATTTTGTTCCAGGTCGATTCCTGCATAAGAAATTCCATAACATTCGAGCTCATTCCTTCCCATATAACCACTACAGATGATTTATATTGATTTGTGTCCAATATTATGAAAAAAAAAAACTAATCGAATACTACAATGCAGATCAGCATACAATCATACTCAAGACTTCCACTACTCACCAAAACCGCCTAAAGCTTAATCCTGTGTGAATTCTCTAAGTAACTTAGCAAAAAGTCATTCCATCTGCATGACTTCGAACAAATATTACTCATATTTTCAATTCATTCTCAAACCGCGTCATATTACCAGCTTTCAAAAAACTGATTTTCTATGATATCAACTGACCTAAACATTAAATACATTAGATATCATGTTAAATGTTCTCTCGTCAATATTTCAATAACCGATCTCCATCTCCCAGACATCTGCAAAGTAACGTTCGAAAACAATTCTAAATCGTATCCCATCTAACCTTATCAATATTTCAACGATGTGACTCTTTTGTCTAAATCAATTCCCGCAAATTTTAAACCTATAACAAATCATTATTCATCAAATATTATCGAAACATTTTTCTAAAAGCTTTTTTCATTATGACCATGTAGCATAAATTTTTCATCATATATTATCGTTATTTTCATAAAGATAGATTTTTTTGTAAACTAGAATAAGTCACGTTCAGTCTTTTCGGCGATGAAAAATCTTGTTTTCGTTGAATATTTTGGATATTGTGACAAATATTTTTGAATTGGAATAGATTTGTTTTGATGAAGAATAGAAAAAAATAAGAAAGTTTTATTTTTTATCGAGATGAAACCAAGATTTTTTGTCAGATTAAAAATGAATAGAAAGTAATGAGGTATCGAAATTAAAAAAACGTTTTTCACTGGGAAGTTTAGCTTTTTTTCTCACGTGAAATTAGAAATTAATTTTAAATTATGAGAAGTTCAACACAAAACAATTAAAGTTTTAGTTTGGAATACATGGAAACTAGGATATCATACGAGATGAAAAACTCATAGTGAAAATATTCTTGTTTTCGGAGCACTGGACGTTTTGATTTTATATCAAATTAGAAATTAATTTAAAATGATGAAATATTTGAGAATAGTTTGCCATGTGAGATTTAAAATCATTTTTGGCTGTTGAAGATTCATTGGTTGAAGGTGAACTTCTTTTTTTACCGTCTCAAAAATAGGGTTCTATTTGACTTTATGAAACTAACATAAGTGGATCGAATGGCATGTATGGAGAAAAACTATTGTGTTATTTGAGTGCAAATGGGTTTTGTTGCTTTGGACAAAATAGATTTTTAATAATGGAGATTTTTTTTGGAAGAAGAAAGTTTTTTTTTAACGTAATTTTTTTGGAATAGTATAGTTAGTTTCTATTTTATATTTGGTTTTTTAAGTATGGTATAGGAATGAATTATGATTAGTTTTCAGATGATGAATGTGTTTATTAACATGAGCGATCATATAGTAGATGGGTGAAAGATTAAGGGACAAGTTTGCTGTAAAGTTGATGTTTAAAATGCTTGCGATGCGTTTCCCTTCGATATGGTGAAAAGTGCTGTGAAAATTTTTGTGAGTGGTGCGGAAATGAAAAGTTTTTGAGATATTTAGACCTCAGCACTTGACTTTTAATCGTATTTAATGTCTATTTATGAGAGTTTTGAATGGGTAAGCCAGAAAATCCACGTGGTTGAAATTGGATGTGAGGTACGATTTTATGAAAATTCGTCATTGGTTTGAAGTGATCGAGGAATGTGTTATGTGTAATAATCGTCTTGCAATAGATATGATAGCAAAGGATTGGAAAACATTTTAAATAATATTATAGAGCCACTTGAAATAAGAAAGTTTTACGAATTTGTTGATTTAAACTGTTTGCGGATCTGAGATTTAAATAGATTTAAAATCAGAAAAAATCGTTCAGATTGTGAATGTTTGTCTGGATTCAAGCGGATTTTGTAGTTTTGTCGTACATTTATCGAAAACCATCGGAAATCTTTGTTACCTGTGAGGACTTTTAGTGGAATTTAAGGAATCTGGTTTCAGTTTCTTACCGTTTATTGATGGAACCGGTGGGAAGTTATAGAAAGATGCAGGAATATTGTTTGCATTTCAAATGTAGGATTTCGCTTATGTTTTCCGTTGATATCCATTGTATTCTTTCGAGAAAGTATTGTGTAGAAAGTTTATGTAGCCCGTTTTCGGTAGGTTCTGGAGGGAAATGAGCGGGAACGGGTTGGAAAATACCCTGGTTCCGCTAGGTTCCTGCCGGATCCGGAGGCCGGAAAGTATGACCTGGATTGTTATGTATAGAGAAAATAAACAAAATACAAAATAATAAATTTATCAATTTTCGATCTTTAGGAAGAATATCATCAAACAAATATTTGCTTAAGATGTAATCAACATTTTAAGTAATAAATCAATAATATTTCTTTGAGCATCTTGGCTGCTTTCAACATTAGGATAAAAACAACACAATCAACTTTATTTATCACGAAAGGTTTTCTACAGCGAGTCATACAGGATTGAATGACCAATGATTTGAGGAGATAAGGTATTTATGATCTTTCTTTACCCGTTGCATACAAAAGTAAAAACAGCTCTGAACATTACTAATCACATTTTAAGAAAAGAATGATGAATGATATTTTCAATGAATACTCGCTCGCGAAGCAACGTCATTCCCATAAATCTCATGACTTTGTATTAGATGTAAAAATAAAATATCTTAAGTTCGATTTTTTTCATTAGAAAATTGATTTAATGAAACCTACACATTTCATATCTAAAAACAAGAAGCCTTTTTAAAGCATATATCTTTTCACTTTCAAGCTGCCTACAAAATGTATTATTACACCCTGGTTCTGTTCCTTCTCTCTGCAACATATAATGCAATGGGTTAGTGAAGTGAAATGTAAACATTTATTTTCTTGTCAAACGCAACAATAGACATTTGAATCGGGATACTATAATGAAAATCAAGCCGACAAACATTAAAAAAACGCTAGATAATCATCCTCATCGAGTATTGTCAACTACATTTGAAGGTATACGCAATTTTTCATGTCGTCCTTCACTATCTGCACCATCTGTATGCAGAGTTCCTCGTCAAGTTTGTAGCTCACTATTTTAATTTCTGTCTTTATGTATGTCGCTCATTTTGATCTAGCATTATCTTTCATCGAGAAAAAATAGACGACCTTCTATTGTTATTCGAGCACGAACAAATACTATTCATTCGACAAACAATAATTATATCAATCCTGAAGACAATCCGGTAAGATTCGTAAAATTTTGCATTATTCATGCTTTCTTTGTCTAAATAGATATCAACTCTTTCGACTGCTCGCAATCGTCAAGATGAACTTCGATCAATCACGACAATTCTGGATAAATCTGCAAAGCCAATTGTCAGTCAAAGTTCTGTCGAATCACTAAACAATCGAACACGAACTGTCAGTGTCACAAAAATGAGTCGCCATCATCAGTTATTAACACAGGTGAGATACCAAAAATGAAGAACATATTTATTATTAAACATCTGAAAAATGTTCATTTTTCATTCTATGAATAAGGTCGTAACTAAAAACATCTTCATCAAATTTCTTCAGAAACGATCAAAAATTCTTTATAGTTTTATCGAAATTTTCGAAGCGAGAAAATATTCAACAAAGTTTTACTCTGACAGATATGTTTTTGCGTAAAAAGTGTGTTTGATCATATATTTTATTAGCTAAACTTTTAATGAAATTGTTTTTCGTATTGAGAAGAATCATTATAATAAAAGCCCTACACTTTCCAATAAGCAAATCAAATTTTATACAAGCAATCTACATTTTTTTTTCTTCGATTAATGAATAATTCAATTTGGATTGATAGAACAACTGATTTTAAGAAGCAAAATTTATATCGAAAGAATTCACTGAAAGAAAAAGGATTCAATTATAATAGATCTAGAAAAATGTTGTCATCCAGTTGCACACAGATTGCATTTTGATGTGCCTTATTTGCATAAAATAAACTGAGAACGTATCTGCTTCTATCGCGCCCATTTTGAATAAAATATATTTCAAAGCAAAGCACAATATATCGATTGTCACTGCAAGAACATTTAATGTTATATGCATTGCAGCAGTCTTTTTTTATTACATAGTTTCTGTGCATCTCGACAACACATAAAGTCAGAACTTATCATAGATCATTGTTTCCTCGACTGTAGGGAGGGTCATATGAAAAAAAATAAGTTTGTATCTGGCTGTCAGGGTCAAAAGAACGTCAGAGCAAAAGAACATCAAGGTCAAAAAAACATTCGTTAAGATATTAATGGGCATTCCTTTTCCACATGTGCCTCCTGTAAGGTTTCAAGGAAGGTTTTCGGGGTCGAGGAATCGAATGGTACTATTAGTTTTTTGAATTTTTTCAAATAATTTTTTTTACTAAAAAAAGGCTTTTTTTAAAAAACAATGATTTATTATAAAGTTTGACCAAAGGTAATCGGGGTCGGGGAATCGAATGGTACTATTAGTTTTTGAATTTTTTCGAATATTTTTTTTGTTTCGATCGAAGTAAGGTTATATGAAAATTACTAATAGGATTTTGTGTGTATCTTGGCTTGTGCCAGCTCACAGAGCGCAGGTTGATTAGACGAAAGATTAGAAAACCGTTTTTCGGAATTAGGAGAAGAACCCAATTAGAATTTTTTGACGTCGCAACACTGAACCAAGCATTTTTTTGGACTCTGGGTTTCATATAATCGGATATTTTCGGACTCGCTTTCTTCACCAGTTAGAGTTTTTGAAGTAAGAAGTCAATCCATTATAGGTGTGTGGTATTGCGGTTTCAGCCAATCATACATGTAAAAGCCGAAAAGACGCTTCAACTATTCGGATATTCGACTATTCGCATATTCAAATATTGATACATAAAAGATTAAGAACGCTAACTACAGGATGCTTCCTGCAGGATGCTATAACTAATACACATAATGTTGAGGGTGAGGGAGTGAGGGTAAGGGTGTGGGTGAGGTTGTCAAGGAACCGCTACCTATAGATTGCTGCCATATGCAACGCACAGCATCTTTACTCTGTGGTTTACTTCGAGCATTTTGTAGGCAGCACTATTCAGACAGCATCCTGCAGGCAGCATCCTGTAGATAGCTTCCTGCAAGCAGCATCCGGCAGGCAGCATCCGGTGGACAGCATTCTATAGTAGCATCTTTAATCTATAGTATAGTAATAGTTGAATAGTTAAATATTCGAACCTCCGAATAGTTGAATGAAAAGTTGAATAGTCGAATCGAATTAACGAGTGCTACACTACTGTTGATTAGTTACTTTAGTTTCAGGCTGGATGTTTAAGTACTCGGGAATCTAATAGTGGGTTATGTAAATAACCTTTGCGACTAGAGTGTCTAGACCGATCGTACAGAAAAATTGGAGAACCGCAATGATCAATGAGATAGATCATATAGAGAAAGCTACAAAGAATGAAGAAGTACGGATGCACAGAAGAGCAGCTAGTCGTGAGTGA
The DNA here is from genome assembly GCA_022393335.1 of Macrotrachela quadricornifera. NCBI lineage: Eukaryota > Metazoa > Rotifera > Eurotatoria > Philodinida > Philodinidae > Macrotrachela > Macrotrachela quadricornifera. Next base: position 111,035 of record JAJEKB010021788.1, on the reverse strand, counting down.
CGCCCCGAAGGGGCGCCGATAAACGACTAGCCGTTCATTTCTATTTTTAATTAAAATTAAGTATGTTGGAGAGTAATTAGCGGTTGTTTAACTAGAATTAAGTTTACGAGGGAACACTCCTAACTACCTCCTCAGTTTTGAATCGAGTATATGCCAAGGTGATAGATTTCAATGAGCTATTAAACGCCCTGAAAGGGTTTTGTTTCCAAGACCTTCCAAGCAGAGATATACAATTATTAGTGCTTCTAGTTTGGCTGTACTACTGTACTAATATATATGATATCTTTAGTAAAATTTTCCAATTCGGTACAAGTTTATATCACTAGGAAAGTAATCAATACTGGTTAAAATCCTAGAATATGAAGATAAATCAATGCTTCTTATCGGAGATACAAACTTGCTTGACATATAAGTTCATTATAAAAACAATATGTACTCTTCCTCAAGGATGAGAATATTCTCTTGACTGAAGGGAGGGTCATATGGAAAAAAGTAAAAGAGGTTGTGTGTCTGATTGTTTGTACTAAGGTCAAAAGAACATCAAAGTCAAGATAAGTTTGTGCTCTTACATGTATACTTGCACGCGTTGTTTTCAATATCCAGTCGTGAACTTATGTAGTGTTTTGATCTGGTGCCTTTGTATTTGTCAGTGGGAGCGACTAGTCGCTCGTTTATGAAATTCAACAGAGATTCTTACAGAGTATGTCTGTAGAAAATCTACTCAGTATTTCGAAAAAATTTCATTGAGTTTGTGATATTCAAAAATTTCAGTATAATGCAACTTTTTTAGAAAGATGACGATATTGAATTTATAATGGATAGCTACCAACGTAACTTGAACTTCGATATGCTCATGGAGAATTATTTTCCTGTGAATCGGAGAATTTTCTCTTGAGAGCTAAACGCCAGTCTGGTAGAGAAATGTAGAAATAACTTTTTAGCACAGTTCTTAATAGACTTGAACGTAGAATTTTCGCATCTTTTTTCAGTTCATTATAGCAATACGACATGTCTTAAATGAAGAATGCTGAAAAATTTGTAATTCTTTTCCAATATTAGTCAATTGTCTCACAAACTTTGTGTCTTTTATCCCAGCATTCTAAATAGAAGTGTTGTTTTTCCTTGGTTGTCGAGATATATTCTTACTTTTTTTTTGCTGATTGAGAGACTAATCATTTTCTAATCGGTTTTTCCTGATATATTAGCATTTGTTTTCCTTTCATTACTGATTTAACTGTTAGCTTAACTTGTCCTTTAAGTGCATTCGACAAATCTACAAAGGACTTTGGCAACTTATCGTGTATTCAGACATATACAGAATCACTTATCTAGAAAATTTGATCATGGTAATCATCCATAAACAAAATTAAATTTACACTCAAGAGTTATCTATGTATCGCTTCGCAACTTTTAGATCATCTCTTATTTATATACAAATCATTATTTTTTGACAGTATCTAAATCAATTCATAAGCGGAAGACTATCTAACAAACGTAAATGATCTATTGGTCATGAAATATTTTGTAAATGAGCATAAAATTAATAAATTGAGATGCTTCTACATTTTTCGGGTCAATTCAACATGTATGATGGACAGTAATTGATATAAATTCAATGACAAATATAGTTTTAAAAACAATAATAGTCAAAGGCTACAGCAGTATTCCATTCAGTTCAACAGAAGGTACTTTACCATAAAGAGTACGTAAAATAGGCTTAATTTTTGAACTTTGCGTCTGAGGTTCTATTCTAAACCTCATAACCATCTGTACACAGTCAAGCATGATTTTCTTGGATTGTGAACGAAATCGGACTATTAGTTGCTGAATGAAGCAAACATAAAAAACGGAGTGGCTAGTCGTGAGTGACGCCAACGAACGACTAGCCACTCCTTTGAAAGGCTGACACTCAAAACAAAAAAGACGTTTTGGAAAACTTACAACGGTTTGCATGATTTATGGAATCTGACAATGTGCTTCCTTTGGAAACGAAGGGACATATTCGAAAGGCTTGGTACACAAAATGCAAAACTAAATATTTATCGTCACATATGATTTCTTCAATAAATTGTGCTTGTGTATTTTTTTCTTTGCTTTACTTTTCTGCTTCTCTTTCCTTTTGCGTTTTATGATTCCTGATTAGCAGTGGTTCTATTAAAAATCTACTGATTCTTACGAATTGGGAATCAATTTGGTTCAATCGTAACACAGTTAAAAAATTAGTTTGAGAAGAAGATAAGATGAGTGTAGTCACTAGTCGTAAGTGGCGCCTTGTAGAGACTGACAAACAATCCATCATTCATTTACAAGGTTAACGTGATCTCCGCTTGCGTACAACTTTCAATCGAGTCTAAGATATTTTTGGAAAGAAGTATGCCAACTGTAGCCCAAGCGACTAATGTCAGCACTTTACAAGGTGTTCCAAAAGTCCGATCGAAAATAAATAGTAAATAATTCCGCAACGATTTAAGTGATTTAAATGATCTTTTTTATCATTTTCCAGGGCATTCTTCAAAGTTTTATTTTGTATGAATTATTCAAAAACATTCGTTTGAAAATTATTAATATCAAGTAAAATATGTAAATCTATTGTTTTTCAGACATGTGTGAAAATGATACTTAAAACCTCTTCTGTGAGTGGCACAGTTTCATTATTATTATATTGTCCTCATATTAACATGATACTTTACACTGAAGTTTACGTAAAAAACCTCATCAGTATGCGGACAATATAGTAACAATGAAACTGTGCCGCTCATAGAAGAGACTTTAAGTATCATCTTCATACATGTTTCGAAAGCAACAGATTTACATATTTTACCGGATATTAATCATTTTCAAAAGAATGTTTCAGAAGAATTCATACGAAATAAAACTTTGAAGAATGCCCTATAGAATGGTAAAAAGAATCATTTAAATTACTTGAATTGTTACAGAGTTATTCATAATTTATTTTCGATTGGATTTTTGAAACACTCTGTGTTAATGCTTCATAATAGTCAAAAATGTTATTTATGACGAAGAAAGTGTGGATGCTTGGTATTTTTCGAATTTGAAATTGATAATCTTGCTTTTGGAAATGATAAAATGTGAAGTTTGTTTAGATTGAGGTGACTATAGCGTATCACACCTATTGATCAATTATATGACAAGGATTTTCAAAATAAATAGAATGAATTCAGTCGAGGGTTAAGCGAGTCACTGTTGACGAGCGTTACTTGTTCGATAGTTGCTATTTTTTTTTTGTAGAACTCACATATAAGCATTGCAGATAAAAATGATGAGTACATCTTCCAAATGAGAATCTGCTAGCTTTTCTTCCATACACTTGTTCTTTTAACACATTCACCACGATTAAGTTTTCTTGGAAAAATCTCCGAAATATCCACATCTCTCAAGAGTTAATTTCAGATAATTGCACTCAGTGATCTTTTCATTATCTTCCACGGATTATTCATTGTTCTTTTCTTCATATCATCATCTAATGAGTCATAACGAAATTTCCAGATTTTTCCTCCGTATTCTTATCTTTGTATACGATGTTTAAAAGCGCTCTAAATTTTGAAATATATATAGGTCACATATCGTTGGAAGCAACTGATACAGAAGAAAGCGCCACCTCACTAAGTGCAGAAAGTTCTTTAGGTAATGATTCTGATGAAATGCATCTTGAATCTGGAAATTTTAACGAAGAAATGGTTGATACGAAATAGAGCCATCGGATGCAGAATTCATAGAGGATCATGAACTCGTCGATGAGATAATTTCTGCTTGAGAAGATAATGCAATTAACCCTATAGATTGCTATCGATATTTCCTTACGGACGAAATTATTAGCCTTATGATTCGTGAAACTAATCGATATGTGGAGCAATACTTGTAAGCCCATGAGATTAGCAGACGATCCAAATATCGTGAATGGAAATCAACCACTGATGAGGAAATGCTCCAGTTCTTTAGGATCATAATGGAGCTGGGGTTCGTATAAATGCTGTAAATGAATCACTACTGGAGCAATAGTCAAAAGAAGCGAGTAATGCAACGGCAAAAAAAATAAATAATTTCTCTTGTGATTCTGATACTTTTTTTTTGTCTTAACTGCTTTAATGAAAAACATCTTCCTTTGTAATAAATATCTCAAACAGCGGTAAGACGAACTAGATGACATACTCCTTGATGTTTTCCATTGAACACCATAGGATGAGAACTGTTTTTCTATTAAGTTTCTTGTGAATTCCGAGCGGGTCCCACCGGTGGGACCCGTCGTGGTGAATGTGTTAAGAAAGAGGTTAGATATTGGTCAAAACTAATAAAATTTCTACAAGATTTTATAAACTTCAAAACTCTTCAAATGTCTTCCATGCATTCTGATTAATACGGACTCCAGTTTTTGAGGCGGACAAATGATTGTTTGATGGAGATGAACGTTGATGGTGACTACTCACGAAAATGAATTTTGAGTAAAACCATAATTAACCGCAATTTTCTAGTGCCAAACTGCGATATCGAACATCTCCATTTCTAAAGATTTCTCATACTGTAATGACTGTAATTACGGTCCATCATCATCAGGTTTTTCGTAGAAACAAAGTTTTGCATGTAGTCTCGATTAACTATACCGTAGTAATTACGTGAGAAATTGTGGTTTCTGGTAGCCAAAATGCATATAACGTCCACTATTATCGTTATACATTTCTTGTAATATATGAACAAAGTATGCAGAAATATGTAAAGATAAAGAGAATATCGTGCCCTGTTCCCTATAACACATCTGGTAATAGTTCTTGACACCGATTTCATCGTTTTGTAGTGATTATGAGGTAATGAGACTTTCAAAAATTCACTACAGTTTCTCGATTTATATATGTTCACTGGGTATCGCAAAGGAAATCACCATTACACATCTATCCTCTTATTCATTAATATGTACTATTATGACCCTTTTTTTTCTTTGTTGTCGCTAAAATTCTATGTTCTGTGAATGAGACATACAACTCAAAACGTGAATAAGCTAGATAAAACCTTATTTCTTATTCTATGAACTTCAATGAGATAGAAAGACCGCTTTTCCGACAATAGTTGTTCGAAACATTGATCTTATACTAAAGCAGTATTTCTTTATATTTTTCTTGTAATAGTCATCTCTCAATCAAGGAACAAATGATGATTTGGACAAAAATTCACAACAAAAGAATGATATATTAACAAAAATAAAGGACAAAACTAAAGAATTTCAAGAAAACAATCAAGAAAATTCATCAAAATTTAAAACATATCCATCGGTAAAAACACACACGACTAATTCTCAGTTGATTTAAAATTCTTTTATTTACGCATGAAAATTCAAGTCTGAATGAGTCATATTTATAGTGAATATTATTTCAAATAATTAGGGCCGATTTGATAATAAAAATGAAATCAGAATCAGATTATCTATTCTTTTTCTTTTGTGTCTATCAATCATGTAAATCATGTAGGCAGTTGGCACATCGTCATTTGAAACGGATTTCAAAGGTCTACATGACCAAAAGCTAACCAGAAACAAAAAGAAACAGTAAGTCTTTTTTTTTCGCACGTTTTTATTATTATACTTTGAAAATGTTTCACTTAGATCTTTTAAAGACATTTGTGGGCGATTTTCACCTGTTTGTTTAATTATTTCTTTGGTGGGCCTTTTTCTTCTTGGTATAGGCATTGCTGCAATGCTTGTCGGCGTAATTTCAATATCTAAATCGACAACGACTACAACAACAACAATTACAAGCGCAGTAACATCAGCAACAACAACAACAAGTATCTGTGCATAAAAAATAGTTTCGCATAAAGCATTAATAAGTTTTCACATCTTAAAAATATAGCATGTACAGCAGCGATTTATTAGTAATGATCCTAGTTAAAACTCTACATAAAGCTTAGTTATGACCTTATACACGTCTGAAAATAGTACATGGTTGAATGGTAGTTTTCTGGCTGAAATTGAAAAATATTGTGATTTTTAAGAAAGGGCCCGCGAGAAAACCACACAAACTTATATAGTATCGGCTGAAACTAAATTTCTTTTGAGATTTTTCTAGTCCAAATATCAGATCATATCAAGAAGTTTATACATTCAAAATATCAAGTTTCTCTTACATATTGAATAAATGCTGAAGTAGACAATCTTTCAATTTTTGTGGTTAGATCTTAGAAATGGCTTTTTTCATATTTTAGTAGTATTTTTTGAGATTTTCTCTGTTGTTGTTCATCACTTTGAGCTGAAGAAAGTCTTAAAATATGTAGTAAAGTATTCTCAACAAAATGATAACCTTAGAATTTTATAAAAAAATGTTTTAGTAATTCGTCATGTTTCATAGGAAAAGAAGGATTTATAGTAGCCATTTTAATAATAATTTAGCTTGAACTACATCAAGTCATGGCGTCCCGAAAACCAAAATTGAGTTTTTCAAAGCGCTTAAAATTTTGTATCTCTTGGAATGTTTCTCAAAATGCAAAAACATGTGCACGTTTATATGGTAGGGACCATCGTTGTTTCACTGTGAGATTCATCAATAACCATTGTAATCTGTAGCCACTCATTATTTATACTAGATTTATTCGAAACGATAATTTGACTTGAGATTTATGATTAGCATGAAAAACGGAGTATAAAATTGTTATGAAATAGAATATGAAGTTGATAAACCTAAAGAAAATCTATCGAGTAAAGATAACTTGGGGATATTTGAGAATATATATTTATGAGCATCTTTATAAACTTATCCAGTTTTTGTAAGAATAGATAAGGCTCAATGTTTTATGTTAGTTGGAGTTCCTAGACTCGAGACTTCAAATTTTTTTCCAATATCACTGAAGAGAACATGCCAATTCGTTGAAATGGTGTTCATAGTTAGCAGTGTTTATTATCGTACTTCAATTTTGGAGCAAAATAAATAGTATATTCGGAATAAGCGCATTATGAATGGGAAAGCTGTGAGGGAATCAACGATCGATTCCTGATTACTCTAAGAATTGTCATAGCTCTGTTGATAGTTCCTCAACAACTTAGGAATTCTTATTTCTCAGTTCTTGGACACTACTAATTCTTGAAGTAATCAACAATGATGAGTCATTATAACTGAATTGAAAAAATTAAATTATTATGAAACACTTTCCGACCGAAACTAAGTTTCTTCTTTTCAAGACGCAATTTTTCAATGAGTAGACGATTGTTTTTTCTATGAACCGGTGAAATCACAATGGATTTGGTAAGACCCACAAAATTGTCAACAAGATTTTTGGTCTATTTTACACAGGAATAGTAAACGAAAATATCTTTGCATGTGCTACGGTAATGAGTCATTATATTAGGAATGTGTATCTGATAACGATGGCATTAACTATTTGTCATAGACAACTTATATCTTAGTCGTTTCTTGTCTAAAAGAAAACCTCATTATTGTGCTCCTTGACGCATTATATTTCAGAGATCAAGAATCTACAAGTAACGCACGTTCCTGTGACTCGCTCAGCCCTCGACTGAAACATTGAAAGTACTTATATACTAGTGCATATTATCGACACAGCTACTGAAAACATCACACATTTGCACCTGTATCAGTTTCTATACTTTTATCATTCACATAATTGATTATAAAAACAAAAAACAATCAAACTCTTAATCTGACTGAATCTGTTTATCTGTGTTCATAAACCAGTAACGTGAATGCAGATAATCAACTACGTATCTTAAGTGTACCACATTCTCTATAGTTTAGATACGTATTTCACAACCACAGAATCTCAGATGAGCCAATTCACTCTTCAATATATCCAAATATACTCCACTATAATATTCCCACCGTTTTTCATAACATCGCAACTTACGGCCTACAGCTTTACCTACGATATTGGGCTTCACCATCCAGTAGTGCTCCCATAAAACAAGATTAGATACAAAAGGACACCTAAACAATATCCAACGAGAGGAGCAATGGGTATCTACACCAAATAGTACATCAAGATCCACCAACACGATCACGATATAGCAGTTGAGGACCTATAAGTGCTATCCGATTGTAGCGGAAGGTTTGGCGACGTATCGAGAAGTTTTTAGTGTTAGTCGTTTGTTGATCTTTGACCTTCGACCCTAACACAAACATACAAACTATTTCTTTTCATATGATCCTCTCTACAGTCGAAGGAATTAAAGAAATATTTCGATCAAGTGGTAAATGGCTGCAAAGTAGATATGTTAAATTATTTGATTTTTTTCTCTTCGTTTTGAAGGATAACCGGTATGCTCTATGGATACTTCTATTACCCTTGTTGACGACGAACTTCAATCTGAGATTAGATATTTAGTATTTAGAGGTTGAGCTTCTCGATTGCAAAGGTATCGTTCCTGTAAGTTAGAATAGTAGATCCCTTCAATGATTCTATCCTATTGGCATCAGTGACGCTACACACCGACGTTAAACGGTGATTAGTTGTTTCTTCTAGTCTAGTTGGTTTAAGACATCTGCCCGTATAGCAGGTGCACGTTCAAGTTCCACGAAGGGCATCTTTTTTTCGTACTGTTACATACGATCAGTGATACGACTAACTCATAGGCTCTACACATATTACAGCTTATATATCTTTACTATGAAAACTGAATAGTATTGCTATCTATAACACTTTGATGTTATTAATTTTCCTTTTATAGCTACTGCTCTAGTGCTCCGTTGGAACACAACGGGTATAACTGTTGCCGGTGTTGTGGGTATGACTGGTCCAGCTCCTAATCGACTCTACACTCCTTTTGGTATTGCTGTGGATTCATCTGATTCACTCTATATTGCCGATGCAAGCAACAATCGAGTTCAAAAATGGCTGATGGGAGCATCGAACGGTACGACAGTGGCCGGTCTTGGAAATGGAACCAGTGGCCCAAATGCAAGTTCTTTGTTCAATCCTTCGGGTGTTCTTGTTGATTCAGTTGGCAATATTTATGTGGCTGATACATTAAATGAGAGAATTCAACTTTGGTCTAGTGGCGCAACTTCAGGAACGACCATCGCTGGCATCACGGGTAGGGGAGCAGAGATGTTGTTAAATAGTTCTTTGCATATGTGTGTGAATGTATATCTGGCAGGTCATGGTGGACGTGATTGAGTTAGGCGATAAATCGATACCGCCAGTGTACGAGAGAGGAGCGTTACCGAAATTCCTATCAAATGTATTCATAAATATCATCCCTCCTCATTACAAAAGTTAATTGTTTTAAAAAATTGCTTTTTAACATTTTGGCTTCGTAATGTAGCCGTGACCGTTTACTTTCAGAATATACTTGGTTTCCTAGCAAAAGCCATCCAGAATGGGACTTTTCGAAGGATTTTGCAGTAATTTCCGATCAAGGAAATGTCCGGTTTTACTTCGTTTAAGGTTACATGAATATAAAGCCGACAATAGGTATCATAGATATTGGTACAAAAACAGTGTTTTGGATTATTTTAACTTCTCTGTTTTTGTTTTCCTTCTTCTTCATTTTGAATCTAGTCGGCCTTTTAATTAAAGACGGTGGAGATAGTCACATTCTAAAAAAATTAAAATAACTTAATAATTATATCTGTATGTGGAAGCCGACCTTTTGTTTTCAATTTTATCAACGTAATATCCATTTTTCTTTTGATATTTCTTTTCGACTATTTTTGAATTTTTCCTTCATTATTCTGTTCATGGAACCAAATCCATTACTGTCAAACTCTTCTTTCTGATCAAATTCTGAGAGTAAATGTTCACCATATTGGTTCAGTTATTCTGAAAATTCCAGCTCGATCTGCCAAACTGTGTCTCAGACCGATTTCTAGTGAAGAAGAGAAGCTTGATAGATGAATCATACTTATTTTTCGAACATGCTTCATGAGATCGAACTATCCAGGTTCTTCTCATATAAAATAGATCAAATATTCGATAGAAAGATGGAGATAGATGAGAACGTTGCAAAAAGCTGTATCATCGATGAAAGGTAAGAATTGAAAGATTACTCTCTTTGTCCTTTCATATGTTGAACATTGACAATGAACTTACGGCAAAATAGCCTTCTTATATTGATCTATCTTGACGTTTGTATCGGAACTAATTATTGTATACGAATGTACTCATAGGTATGCCCGGTAACGCAAGCAATCAACTGAACTATCCGTACAACATTGCACTTGATCCCAGTTCGGGTACACTTTATATATCTGACTTTAACAATCATCGTGTGATGCGCTATCTATCAGGTGCGTCGTCGGGAACAGTGGTTGCTGGTGGGCATGGACAAGGAACGAATATTACACAGCTATATTATCCAGTGGGTGTTTATTTTGATGCATCATCGAACAGTCTTGTGATCGTTAATTATCTCGCCCACAATGTCGTTCGTTGGGTAATAGGTACGAGTAGTTGGACACTTGTTGCTGGTAGCATCAATAGAACGGCTGGTAGTACATCGACACGACTTCAGAGTCCCATAGGCATGACACTCGATTCTATGGGTAATGTGTATGTTGCTGACACGGGGAATCATCGAGTACAATTTTTTTTGGCTGGTCAGTTGAATGGTACTACAATTGCTGGCGTCACTGGTATATCTGGCGCGAACTCAAGTCTCCTCACTACTCCTTATTCAGTGGCACTTGACAGTCAACTTAATTTATATGTAGCCGATACCGGTAATCAACGAGTACAAAAGTTCGTTCGCTATTGAATAAAAGCCTGAGCTATCGATACAGAGTGTATAAATATTGAACATTTTCTTATTCTTTTTCTCTTATATGTATACCTGCCTACTTCACTTTCAGTGTGAATTTTTCATCGGTACTATCTAGATCTAACAATGTTTTGTAAGCTGCAGTGAATGTAACATTCTACTGAAATTTTTCTTTGTTTTTAATACATATTCTAATTCGTTTAATCACAAATATCACTTTTTTAATCTTTAAAAACTCTTTCTTCATAAAGAAAAGCTCGAAATACTAAGAGGATTTAAAAGTCAATAAAAGTAATCTCTATTTTACAAGTGATTTTCTTGAGCTTGTTGTGACCAATCACATCGTATGTCTTTCCTATGCAGGTCACTAATAATTGTAGATCAATGCTATTTATTCTTTGTCTCTATCTCTCTCCAAAGTGAGAGTGATATCAGGAGGGAAAAGAGATATGATGTGTCCTGATGTGACGCATAACTTGGTCTGTATATCCATTACAAGACCTTCAGTCGCCATAGATCAAACTAAACCACACATCCAAATTAGAGTAGATCGAAAAGATATAAATTGATAGCAGCTCTAACTGGTCGATATATTTAGAACTCATGATTTCGAAAATACATAATTTTGGAAGGTATCGCATAGCGGATGAAATCCATACGATGAGCTTAAATTTAATAAATCTCATGGATTGATAAAACTAGTTCCAATTCAGAATATTGATACTTGAATCGTTTGTTGAATATTGTGATGGTGTGATAAATATCTCTAATATTCATATCATACAATCATTGAAGTAGTACAAAACTTCATATTCTTATTCCTCTTCTATCATATAGTGTGCGATTATTCAATTACTTTCATTTTTCTTGATGCACTCACACTTATCACAGGCAACATTAAACTTAGCTAAAATTCGTTTGTTATTAGACACGACATAGCGAGTTAATTCATTTTCTTTTTCAAATATAGTTGTTATACATAATAATGAGAATTTAGATGAGTTTGGAATCTCTGAAATATTGGAAAAATAAAAGAAAAAATATTTATAAAATCAATACAACTCATTATACAATTTGAAATAATTTATTTGGTTACGACCTCAGAGAAGAAAGGTCTTTTAAACACAATAAATAAAACATCTCAATCAGCAGATTTTTTTTTCATTTTATTTCAGTAATAAACAAAATCTTTCACAAACATGTGGTAATAAAAGCTAATTTATAACAGATTAAAAATAATTGTGAATTTTCTCCTCTAAGATGTCTTTTGATCAAATGATCGAAATTATGAATATATGCTTCAGAATAAACGCAGTCGCAATCTTAAAAGTCCTTCTTTCCTTCTTTTGCCTGAGATAAAAACTTTAGATTTCCAAACTGAATTAAATTCATCAAATACACTCGCACACTCTACAAACTTCCCGAAGTAGATTAGATTTCAATAAAGAAGCACTGACGAACTCTACATCAAAATAGAGTGAAAGTTTCACGCCAAACGATCTTTGTTTTCTAATTATACCAAAATCACCTGAAGTGCCATTTATCCCATACTATAGAGAAAAATAGTACTTTTTGTAATGAGGCTTACTCGATCAAACTTCAAGATCCCAAAGTTTTGAATGCATAGTAAAGTAGCACTAAAGTAGTAGTCTTTGAGAAAAAAATTTGAGTAAATTCTATCACACTGTTCCGTAGAAAGCCTATCGCAAAGATAGGCTACATTTGACCCTAATATATAGGTGGGTTGGTACTAGACATAGGCGTGACCAAAAAGTCGTGACCAAAGAAAAACAAAGTTTTTCGATTATAGTTTCAATAGCACATGTGAGAATCGAAGCCTATTTATCTATTCTTGTTCAGAATTTTTTTCTCTTTAAAATGGTATATAAAACTCAAAGAATCCAATGATTTATAACAGAGAAAATTGCATCACATTAGTCGTGACCAGTTTTGGTCACGGTCAGTCAAGACATTTTCTGGTCACGACTAATGTGATGCAATTTTCTCTGTTATAAATCATTGGATCTTTGAGTTTTATATACCATTTTAAAGAGAGAAATATTCTGAACAAGAATAGATAAATAGGCTTCGATTCTCACATGTACTATTGAAACTATAATCGAAAAACTTTGTTTTTCTTTGGTCACGACTTTTTGGTCACGCCGATATCTAGTTGGTACACTTGCGACCTCTCTCTTCACAATTAGATCAACACTTGACCTTTATATTTTGGTTTTTGTGTGTATACACTATGACCTTCCAAAATAAATATCAAAGAACAAAATCTAAGATATACCTCCAAACAGCTTGATCTATATTCTTGTGAAGTCTCTCATAAATGAATTATTATGATCACAGAATAAAATCTGCAAAAGAATACAAGTTCATTGTATATATGTCTTTTAATAATTTATCAAAGAACATAGGTTAAGTCTATACGTATTATATTGTATGGCAAAAATAAGTTCATATTAATTTAATGAGATAATGTTTATATGAATATGGTATAGTTATATATATCGATACATAATTGGTATATCTTTGGTGGGTGGTGCAATACCAAGACCTATTCGAGGTAATATCTGGCTTGGAATTGTTTCTGTATCTTCAATTTTATATTCCATATATCGTAAGAGCATAGCAACACAGGTTTTAATTTCAAATCTTGCAAAGAATCGTCCTGGACAAATACTTTTCCCACCTCCAAATGGCATAAAACCAGGAACAGTCTCAGCTTTTTTATTTAGAAATCGATCGAAAATAAATTTATTTGGTTCTGGAAATAAATTTGGATCAAAATGACTTGCTCCAGCATGCCAACCGAGAGTTTCACCGGATTTTATTTTTATTGTACGTCCATCTTGTAGGACAATTTGAGCGTCTCGACAACATTTTCTTGACATAAAAACTGCACCAGTTAATCGAAGAGTTTCGTTAATGGCACTTTCCAAATAAACGCATGAATCTAATTGTTCTGGTGTCCAGTCTTCTATAAAAGAGTTATTACTATTGTCATCTAATGGAACAATTGGTAAATGTGTGTTAATCTCTTGTTTAATAATTGCAAAAGCATTTGAATCTCGCAAAATATAGAATAGAGACCAAAAAACGCCTGGAATAGTATTACCTAAAGATGCCCATAAGAAACCTGTTAGTAAACCACCATAATCTTTATCAGTCATCCAATGTGAATTATTAGAAAAAAGTGCTAATCGATCTTGATGAAACTGAGATGTATTTGATGGATTTCGATTTTTAAGCCATGAGTTGTTTAAGCGAGACCGTGCTTGCAATTCTTTTGAAAAGAATAATGAAGCAATCCAGTGAGGAAATGGTATAAGAAAATAATGAAATTTATTATCAAACAAACGAAAATCATTCTCAAGTGAAGATGGATCAATTTCACCAATCAATGCAAGTGTTGCAGGTTGATAAAGCATATGATGACTGAATTTCAGTAGACCACTTGAGATCCATTGTGATGTCATACCGGTCTTTTTAAGTGTTTTTTTATCATTTATCATCAATTCTCGCATTCGACGAATAAATTCAACAACTATTGGACGTAAACCATCGCGATTTTTTAAATGTTCAATGTACAAACGATGAAGATCTGCATCATAGTCTGGTTGACCTTTTTATATATAAATATTTTTCTTATATCTCGAGATTTATTAGAGTGATTGATACTTACTGTGATATTCAGGAGATAAACCAAATATTTGTATGCCTAAGTCGTCCACTGGAAATTCAAATGATTTATTTCGTATAATGCTCATCCAATCAGTATGAGATAATATCATTGTAAAATAATGATTAAATACTCGAATTCGAAAACATTCACCGTAATGTCGACGACATTCCAATAAAAGTTTTGTTCGATCACGTAGAAAAAATAACAAATGACCAATGATAGGATAACTACCATATGTCGCATATGGAATCGATGAGTCTCCACTATCATTCGATTGTAAAAAATAAGCCAACAATAAAATAATCACAGTCAAAATTAAGCTTCCTACTAATATAGGCATTATCGTTAGATTTTAATAATAAGATATCTAGAAATAAAAAATATATTTTGTTGCGACGCATAAAAAAAACCATTTATCAGCAAAAACCAGATGACTTTTACATAAAAATAATAATGAGAAAAGAGCCGTGTTTCAGAAAATTTTCAATAATTCATTCGATAAAGTGCATATTAGTCCAACGTCTCTTTTGAAGAAACAATTGAAGAAAAAATGAAAAAGAAGAAGAATGCATAAAAATTAAAACAAAAAATATTTGTTATATTATGATTATTATCGATTGCAATATATTTAAACTTACGATTAATATAAAATACGATTAAATAAATAATATATTTTCCTTATCGGTTTATATTGACGAAAGCCAGCTACATGTATCGATTTGTTTTTTTTTTCTCTACGCTCTGTTGCGTCAAATATTTCACAGTATAGGATTAAAGGTAAAGATTACGATACAATGACCTCATTAATATTTGTTTTTTTTCTTTACACAATTATTTCGTATATCCTTAAAGAATGATAAAATGTGAACGAAATTTAGTTAGTCATTTTTTTCTTTCTCACGTATCTTGGTATTCTCCAACAAGAATGACGTAAAAGCAAAATGACGACAGCGTACTGTGAGGGTAATTTCATTTTAAAAAGATACATATATACATACATGGTTATAATCATAAAAGTATATATCCAGAAATATCCCTATAAAAATATTTTCTCTTTCTCGTAGAGAAGAATCCAGTAAACATAAATTGTTTGATTGCTTGCTTGCTTGCTTGTCTATCCGCAGGGTCAAAAAAACATCGAAAACCGATTTTTTGAAAAAGACATTTCTAGAGGTTTTTCGATGCGGGGACTTGAAATCTGAGATCTATTGGGTGACCAGGGTCAGGGGTGGGCGGGTGAAGGGGGGGGGGGGCGAGAGGTCAAAAAACATCGAAAACGGATTTTTCGGAAAATATATTTTCTTTCTCGTAGAGAAGAGTCTTGTAAGAATAAATTGTTTGTTTGATTGCTTGTGTGTCCGCACAAGGTCAAAAAAAACATTCTATTGGTATTTTCTATAAAGCTTCACTGAAGGGTAATCTGGGCCGTAGAACTTGAATCTGATGTCAGTTTCTCGAAAATTTTTTTGGATCCATTTTTTTTACACAAAGAACCACTTTTTTTGCAAAAAAGAATTTTTTTATAAGGATTGACCGAAGGGTAATCGGGGTCGTAGAATCCAAATCTGATGTTAGTTTTTTAAAATGTTTTGAGGATCAATTTTTTAGACAAACGATCACTTTTTTTTGCAAAAAAATTTTTTTATAGGGGTTAACCAAAAGATAATCGAGGACGAGGAATTCAAATCTGAAGTCAGTTGCATAAAAACTTTTTGAAGATCAATTTTTCAAACAAACGACAAATTTTTAACAAAAAGCATTTGCTTTTTATGAAGTTTGGTCAAAGGCAGTTGAGATCGAGGAACTTGAATCAGACTTCGTTTTTTTTTATTTTATAAATGAAGAGCTTGACGGGAGTTTAGAAACACGATTTTTACGAAAAAGAGCTGAACGAGTCTTTAGACGAGCGTCACTTGTGTGTTATGCTCTGTAGTTTTTGATGGTTTTGAGTTCGGTATTTATTGTGGAAACAATAAAGAAAGAGGAACAACACGGAAATGGAAGAGAACATAAGAAGACTACACACACATGCATATAGAATCATGACAAGGAAAGATCCATATGTATGTGCTATAGAAGAAGAACGAATGGATATGTTCATATTATGACATACGATAGAAAGGAAAAGACCAATATATCATACATAGGACATCGCATGGGAAAAAACCAGTACATCGTGTATTGGAAGAATCCAAACAGGTTCAAGACGTAAGACTTTGGTCTATCAGTGTAGCTTCAGCTCTTCACGATAGTAAAGCGATGTGTATATTAAAAATATGGCCATTTTACAACATAGTGGATGCTATACAAGTTACTCTATTTTTTTAATAAATTAATATTACTATATCATAAATCATTTTTTTTCGTGTTCTTCAAATGAAAAATAAATTATAAAGATTCTCGACCGAAAATATGAATAAATCGAAGATTCATATCTTCTAAAAGTTTTCTTTTTCAAGTGTCCATGATATATTCAATATATACAATCATCAATATTTACGGTTCATTCATTCTACCCTATTTGTTGAAACTACGCAGGTCCATCATTTGAGCCGTCTGAAATGGTCATCATTTTCTACCAATTTGTATCATTTTTTCGTCGTTTTATAGGGAGCTCGGATGGACGGTCGTGTTTTTGCTGGAATGTAAACGATGCTATTCAAGGCCGTTTCCGGTGAACAACGCCGAGTTAGAAACAAATAAAATATTCAGGTCGAGCAATCCGAATACCGGATCTCCTCGGATTGTACTAGTGTACTGCATCAGACCGTGAACCCCAGGTCCATCGAAGTCGGAGTTGGAGTGATAAGAAGAAAGTTTTCTGGAGGCAATGTCAGAATTACATCAGTAAAAAAGTCAAATATGCTTACTTCTATATAGTACATTATTCCTGCAATTATGTTACAGGTGACCAACTCTAGATTGTCGATTAGATGATAATGGAATATAAAATTCCTGTCGTTATTCATAAATAACCATCAGCTATAGATAGGGCGAAGGATCACCATTTCTAGGGAAAATCCAATAGGTGGTCGAGAACGATCGGAAAAATCCCACATATAAAAGAGATATACTTTGGGAAGGGAAAAGATGAAACATATATTATTCGAACGAAACGGAAAAATCCAAGTATATATATGATTCATAGAAAAGGAAAGAAACAAACATATATGAGCTGATAGGAAGACGAAAGAAAAGAAGGAAAATACCAATTCTGTAAGTAATTACATATTACTTACAGTATTAACCTTTCATCAATTATCCTTTAAAGTTAGTAGGTTTTATATTTATCTAAATAAATAAGTAACGCTCGCCTAAAGGATCGCTCAGCTCTTTCTCGTAGAAATCGTGCTTCTAAACTACCGTTAAGCTATTCATTTATAAAATTAAAAAAAACGAAGTCATATTCAAGTTCCTCGATCTCAACTGCCTTTGACCAAACTTCATAAAAACAAATGTTTTTTCTTAAAAAATTGTCGTTTGTTTAAAAGATTAAGCTTCAAAAAATTGTTAGAAAACAAGCTTCAGATTTGAGTTCCTCGTCCTCGATTGCCCCTTGGTTAACCCTTATAAGAAAAATCCCTTTTTTACTTTTATATAAGTTTTGGACCAATCAGTGAGGTGCGGATATACAAGCAAGCAAACAAACAATTTATGTTTGTAAGTCTCTCCTCTACGAGAAAGGGAATAACCCGTATTTCATTTCGACATTGAAATCAACATAAAATAAATTAAAAAAAAATATTTTTCTAATAAAATACTTATTACATCATGTGAGTATTCAAATGGACCTAAAATGAGTTTTAAAAACTTTTATCTAAATAAATGCTTACTGCTGTGTTTAAGTTATCAAACAGACCTAACGACATGAATATTATCGGATAATGTCGACTATGATCGGATGGTTTCGATCTAGGTATTTTGAAATAGAAACAATACTTATCATTTCTGACCAGCAATAAGACCAACCTAAATGAATAAAAAAATAGCTTATGTAAATAAAATACTTATAATTTAATTTTATAAATCTATTTGATCTAAAATAGAAAGAAATATTCTCTTTCTCGTAGAGAAGAGTCCAGTAAGAATAAATTGTTTGCTTGATTGTGTGTCCGCAGGGTCAAACAAACATTTTATCAATATTATCCATTAAAACTTACCCAAAGGGTAATTGAGGTCGAGGAGCTCGAATCTGATGTTAGTTTTTCAAAATTTTTTTTCGGATCCATTTTTTTACACAAAGGATCACTTTTTTTGCAAAAAGAAATTTTTTTATAAGGGTTGACCTAAGAGTAATCGGAGTCGAGGAATCCGAATCTGGTGTTAGTTTTCCGAAATTTTTTTTGAGGATCATTTTTTTAAATAAGCGACCATTTTTTAATAAAAAACATTTGTTTTTATGAAGTTTGATCAAAGGCAGCTGTGATCGAGTCACTTCAATCTGACTTTGGTTTCTTTAATTTTATAAATGAATAGGTTGACGGTAGCTTAGAAACGCGATTTCTATGAGAAAGAGCTGAGCGAGTCTTTAGACGAGCGTTACTTGTTTAATTATAAATAGATAAATAGAATATTTGAAAAGATAATAATACTTGGCATTCATTTGTAACGATAAATTCAGCCTAAATAATACTGAAGAATAGGGTTTATTCTGTAATTATATTGTGCTTCCCTATGAGGAAAACGACTGAAGAAGAGTATACTAAAAGTATACTTTTCACAATTGCTTGGCAATCAAAATCGTATTGATCATCGTACAATATGAGATAGACATCAATTCAACGGATATGTGTGATGTCATTAAATGTGTCTCAATAGGAATATTCAATCAATATATAAAACAATCGAAAAAATTCAGTTAGGGACGCATACTATTAATAAATAAAATAAAAGAAAGATGAAATAGATCTCGAGGAAAGAAAGCGTTCCATAGAAATACTTCAAGATAGTGCCCTTACAATAATAGATAAGAATCAACAAGAGATATTGCTAATATATCATCTGACAGTGTCTACTCACACGTTCAAGTATCTTTTATAATTCGATGTAATAAAGCTGTAAAACGGTAAGAAAAACGACATCGTTTTCTTTCACATGGTTATATGTATAGCACGATTTTGAGGACATCCAAATAGGGTATAAAGCACACAAACAGAAGAAAAAAAGCGAACAAGTACTCACAGAAAAAGTATTTACTAAATTGAATACTTGCCAAGGTATCCAAAAAACAAGATCTGCTGCTACAACTATTTGTCGAATAGGAATATTTTTTTCAATTTCTGTTATTTTCAGGTCGAATATATTGCTCAGTTGAAATGAAAAAATCTATCTGCGGAACTATTCATCTAACTGATATATATTCGTTCTTTTCTTTCTTTTAAATTACTATAACACTCATGTAGCATAAGATAATCTCGTTAGCCAAAGATAGTAAGTGCTAAGAAAAAGGTTCCGTCGACAGCTCTCCTAAATAATGGCCTTTTATTCTAGAACGAGAACAAGGAAGTTTAAATTGATGAATTGTTACAGATGGAGATACTATTTTGGCATATTTTGTTTCAATATATCCTTATCAGTGCCCACGCCTAGCACCAAACGCAATTGTAAAAATATCTTGACAGTGCCTCAACGCATTTCACGTTGAAATCACATGTATACGAATTTAATAAGTATTTGACTGAATGCTTTCAAATGTGGTGTTATATGAAACGAGTTGACACGCGGTTAGAAAAAATTTCAAAACGTGTCTAAGCGTAGGTTTTATATATAAAGTGTCTAGACACAATAAAAAAAATTAACCGTATCTCATCACGTTTCTGAAAAATATTTAACATAATTAAATACATTTTATTTACTAACTGCGCTCAAATATGTCATTGAGATACAATCAGATTTTTAAGTGTCTTTGTGCACATTGATTTCTTGTGTATCAGACACGATTTTACCCCAAAAAATGATGCTCTAGAAGAGTTAACTACGTGATCAAAGCCCTCAGTTTACATATATTTTCTTCTTCGAAACTTCATTAGATTTTTAATAAAGATTGTCAAAATGATGTTAAAAGGGATAAAAATTCAATTAAGCATACGGCAAAATAATCCATATTTCTCTGCAGTTTATATGAATAATAATGAGACAATATTGTAATCTTTTGCAGCTAACCAATGCCTGCATAACAAACTACAAAATCCTACTATTTAAATAGTATTATTAATACCTTTTCATCATATATTTCTACTAGATAGATTCAATGAATAAATATCTATTCATTAAATTCTTCGATAAAATTATTTATCCTATTACCAGTGCAATAAACAAAAAATTGTGATATTAATTGTGGGAAGTAGACGATAAAAAGAAGTACATCACATTGAAATAAAGTATTTAAGCAAAAAAATTCCTATTCACATATATTTTATTTCTTCATGAGAAAAGATTTTGAATATCAGGAACCATTAATATATTCAAAGGTTCGTTAATATTCATTGTTTTCATTTTATTTCATTGTAAAATTAAAATATATTCTATAAAGCTTCATACTATTGATTATAATTTAATTATTTGTTGTCGAAAACTTAATCAAAATAAAGAAAAAAAAAAGTAATGACAATTAAAAAAATATGAGCATTCTTGTCTGTAGAGAAAAGAACATAACTAATAACCATCAACATCAATCGTATGAATAAAATACAAGACTATAAAAATAAATTTACTACAACCTATCGACCCATTCTGTCTCAACAATAGTAGTCTGTTGAAATATGAGCTTATCATCCATTTTTGAATCTTTAAAAAACGATAGAGAAGGTATACGATCAAGTAAATATCGAAGTTCATTTACACATTGTACATTATGATGAAAGGATAATATTTCGAGGTAAATCAATCGATCGAATTTTGGAACTATTGACCAGAAATGAGAAGTAACGGGAAGTTTTACTGAAAGCTTTTCAATTTTATAAAATTTCATATTAGTTAATAACGTATTATGTGGAACACTGAGATCGTAAGTCAGTTTTCGCACATGATTACATGACCATTGTTTATCATTTTGAGGATACGTTGATTTCGAGATAATTGATGAATTAATACAAAATATATCGAAAGAATATGGTAATGTGTAGAAAAAAACGATCGATTTGCTCAAATCCCAATCATATTGAACAAACCAACATTTTTCATTAAGCCAAAATGATGTTTGAAATGAATTTAATATCTTATTAATTTGTATCTCATTATTAAGATGAAATTTTATTTTAAATTGAAAACAAATGAGTTTTGGTAAATAATTTTGTATGATATCTTCCCATTCTTGTCCAATTCTATCACAATACATACTCTCATCATTGATAGTAAATGATAATTTGCATAAATTAATCATTTTCGGTACAAGATTAATAATTTTTGAGTATGAACATGCTAATAATTTTAATCTAGTGATTGATAGAATGGTTGATGGTAATTCAGAATCATAGAGAATACAAGAATTAGATGCAGAAAGAGATTGAAGTTTAGGCGTATGTTGGAAAATACCAACCATTCGATAATTTTTGTCATTGCTGTGTAAAATAGAAAGATTTTTAATACTTGATGAAACTACTGTTGGTCCGATACAATCGTTAACAAGCCAACGACATATCAAAGCATGGTTAAAATAACAATGTGAAAGATTTGGTAGACTCCAAATAGTATTGATTAGAACGATTATATTCTCATATTTAATTGCAAAGTTACATTTTTCGAAGAGTATATGAGTTAAATTTGATAAGTATGGCAAGATTAAATTGATTTCACTGACGATTTTATCATCAAGATAATAGAATTTAAGTGATTTCAATTGAATGAATTTATGAAGTGAAAAATTATATGTATAGAATCGAATCAGTTGTTCGCTTGTATTTACATGATTGACGAAACGAACAAGAGTAATTTTGTCAATTATTGACGGAAGATATTGCTGACAAATTGTATGAAAATCATACATTGATAATGAACCAAAGTCAAAACTTTGAATTTGAAAATGACGAATGAGAAGTGATTCAAAACGAGAATTAAGTCGATAAAATGTTTGAAGCAATTCAGCTGTTGTTAAATATTCGAATAAATCCAGTAATAACTCATTTGACAATGATTCTAGTTGCATCTTTCATTCGCTTTATTTTTCAATTTAGTTAAATGTAGTAAGTTTTAGTGACAATAAAATAATAGACACTTGGTTTTTTTCTCGTTTCTGTTGTTGTTAATCATAAATGTGCTTTGTTGGACTTCACCTATTTCGTCATTTTTTTCTTATGCAGCCTTCAAAAACAAAGCAAGAGGAGTCGACACGAGTTTTTCATTTTTTCTCCGTTCTTTCACAAAAGGATACATAAGTTGACTCAGTGACGTCTACTTCCGACAGATACATTAAAGAATGACAAATATCTTTATAAATGATTGTAGTTTTTTTATTACTTTGTGTCCTTGAATTCCTGCAAGAGACAAACAATCGGAAATTTTGAAGCAAATCTTTTACTACATTCTTCACTTTTTTCGTATGTTATCCTTGTATAATGTGCAATTATACACTTTTGTTTAAAATAAACATTGTCATTAATTTGTTCGTTGCACCTGGACTGTGTTGTCACTTTGTATCAGTTGAATTTCTCTGTGAAATGATTCCTATTTCAACATGTTATTTCGAGATGAATCTTCGGGAAATAAAAAGTTTTTAAAAAGACCCTAATGACCATTTTCAGTTACATCATTGAATAGCGGAATGTTTGAAATACAACGAAGTTTAACGTTAAAATAGATCTTTTGATTGAGTTTATACCTAGTAAAAGTCATCGGTCATAAATAATCAATAATATCTTGAAATCTTACGAGATATTCAACTGAATCAGAAAATGTAGTCTACGGTTGTGGAAGTATAGTTTGTAAAAACATCTGGGCAAAATGCTCAAGCTAAATCTTGACAGCAGAATTTTGTCGAAAATATTGAGCTCTAATAAGGAAGATCCGGTAAGGAGTCAATATCTTAATCAAATGTAAGCGTCATTATGAATCATTTAGGCGATATTCTTGTTTTCAAGGGTGAGATTTTTTATTTTATTATCATCTAAAAAATGATTGTTTTGAGGATGCTGGACGTACAGGTTGCTCAATAGAGTAGAGGTATCAGGTACAAATCTATCTCGTATATCAAGTAAAAGAGCATCTTTGAGTGGATAATAAAAGATGATTCGATACGATGCTTTATTCGTGTGTAGTCGAGTGAATGAAGAATTCATAAAATCGAGCGAGAATCTTTCGAATATGTTCGACTTTCACGTGAACACCATTCTCAACGGTTCCCGTGTCTTGGCGATATAATGTCATAGAGCCTTCGTAAATGCTTTTAAATTGTCGCTCATCGTGCAGCAATATAATATGATCGACAATATCGCATAAAAGTATTTTGGTGCTGCCATAGTTCACCATGACAGTGTCAACAAAATTAATGTTCGTCTTTTAACTGATCGCTCAAAACGTTGATCGATCCAACCAGTCTCAAAAGTACAAATCCCGTTTTAACAAATATATCATCTTCTACAAGTGCTTCAAGCGCAGAAAGATGAACAAATTAGTTGTTAATAATTGCAGAAATAGACTTGTTTGTGCTGTCCCATCTGGTTTCTGCGCATTGTTTGAGAGTCGATCTTTTCACTAAACATTATAAGAAAAACAGAATTTCATGTTACAATTAGTGGCGGCGCCAAGAGTGGGCTGGGTGGGCTTATCCCCACCCAGGAATTGTTTGAGCCCACCCTGGAATGTTTTTTCAGATTTTACAAAAAACAATGATATTTTATTTGAGTAATGTCGCAACATACTACGGCTAGTTCACCATTAAGATCAGAGATGTCAGAGGTGAAAATCCGGAAGATTTCGGAATTTATTTTCTGAAATCCGGAGAAAAATCCGGAAACATTTTTGACAAACAGTTTTAACCTCCTAAAGTACGTTTTTGAATCAGATTATCAATAACATCATTTTTTAATCTTCAGAAAATTTCTTTTGATAAGACAAAAGAGGAAAAACGTCAAAGTGTATCAATTCAAAGAGTATAACGCTGCGAACTATACATTTCGATTCTAACTAACACACTAGTTTTTAATACCATTTTTTTCGTTAGAATAAATTTTAACAGTTCTTCAAACGAGCTCTTTAATTCATCTGCATTGGGTTTTTGAATTCTATTAACATACGGTTTGGTCTACCATTGTATGAATGTTCAATTGGCAAATGACAGACGAAGTAGAGAATAATACGCAAGGATGAAAGAAAATAATATATTTTTCAGAATGAATAACAGAAGGAAAACTTTAAAGTCTTTCAGATCAGCATTTCTAATGGAAATCTAAAATACAATGTACTGTACACTCTATTTTGTTAACATAAAATGTATGTGTACACTTTATTTTTAAATAGTAAGTGTACAAAATGTACTCAAACAAAGGTTCATTTGCTACAAAAATATGGAAAATAAATCAAGCTCATTTCTTTTTCTTTTATAAAATAATATGTCAATTTTAACACATTCACCTCGATGGGGTCCACCGGTGGACCCCACTTTGCATTTCATATTCTAATCTCGAAACACGTTTGATAAGAAAACGGCATAAACCATAAGATGCAGCGTGAAAAGCTCTACAATCCTCATAGTAAAGCTTATTTTAATTGTCTAACTTTTATTTTGAAAAAAAGTAAAACTTTGTCTGACTTGTTTTCTAGATTCGAAAAACATCATTTTTTTTCCACACGAATGTGAAATTTCATTTTTCTTATTTCATCTTTTTATCATCTAATATGGCTTCGTAAGGAAAAATAAAATATACCACAAGATACAGCGTGAAGCGCTCTACAATCTACATCATAAAGCTTATTTTAATTGTGTACAAACTTCGGCGTAAGATACTATAGTCCCGAAGCAACCTCAGAAGTTGTTCGCACACAGTTTTGCATTTTATTGAAAACAAAAAGTATACAATTGAAATAGGTTTTACGGTGTAGGGTGTAGAACTTTTCACGCTGCATCTTGTGGTATATTCTGTTTTCTAATAAAACATAATTAAAAATGTTAGTTTCTATGGAATATGAATCGTGGTGAATGTGTTAAACAAACAAACAATAGATGAACAAGTAATGCTTGATATCGGTATATCAATGAAACGAAGAGAAAAAAAGGCAACCATATTGTGCAAGTCACAGACAGGACTAAAAGATGTCACTATTATCGATCATTTCAGAGTAAATGTGTAAGGATAAAAACACTTCCCAATATATAAAAAATAAAGTGTATATTCACTTGGTAAAGTGTACCTTATACACTCTAATTTTTTAAGCAATTGTACCGCAGTGTGTATTTTTGTAATAGCAGGTGTCCCGTACATTTTACTTCTGTTGGGTACACCTGCCATTAGAAACACTGTTTCAGATTATCAATAGCATTTGTGGAATACATTCGCAAAATACTATAATAAAAAATACCTGAAATCCGGAAGAAATTCGGCAGATAAATTCGCACGAAATCATAAGAACAGCAGAATTTTATTATGTTATAGGATTATCTAAAACTTTTGAAAATAAATAATCAAGCTCTCTCTCTCTCTATATATATACATGTATATTGTTTATTTAATATAGAAAAGAGAATTTTTTGATGAACCTAAAAGTTGAAAACAGCTTAGACTACCATTTTTAGTGTGTAAAGATTCAATAATGCTGAGCCCACCCTGTTTAAAATTTAGTAGACCTGAGCTCACCCTAGTCTAAATTCCTGGCGCCGCCGCTAATTACAATACCAAAATATTCCATCTGAAAATTATATATAATTTCTCATTATCAAGATTCTCTAAAAGCCTAACCAATTTTAGTGGTTGGTAAAAAAGAAATGTAAGATTACAGCCAGTGACAACTTCTTCATTTACTTTTCAAAATGTAAATCATTCCAGAAAACGCAATTATGAACTAACTCTTCAATATATTTGCGAAAAAGCAATGCTAGTAAAGTAAGATAGATATGCATCTCTCGTTCCGATCTTTGTAATTAGTACAAAATGAGATAAAATTCCGTCAAACTTACATAGCTCCAAATACTCTTGTGTCACGAAAGTATATATTTGTAACATCAGACTTAGTTAGGTACGTGTAAACCTTAGAGATAAATGAAAAGAAATCGTGAAAAAAGAGTACCATCCTACATACGTTTACAATCAGCAGATGCAATCTATGTGTCTAACAGTAGACATATACTGCATTCTGTGTGTACATTTATCTCATGATCGTTGGAATATCAGCAATATGTCCACGCATTACATTTGCAATATAAAATATAAGAAAATATTAGCTCATATAGGTTAAGAATGATCTAACTAATCCATCATAGCATTGAGCAATGCATTCACTTAGATTGTTCAACGATTTTGCATCGAATTCTTCAAGTCGAATAAAACACAGGAATCTCTCGTGCACTTGTCGAGCTATTAAACATAATAGTTCATTCTGAATTTCAGGTGAAAGGTATATTGCTTGCCTAAAAGCGTCATCGAATACTGATTTAGTAACTGCATCAATGAATGAAACTCATCTCAACAATTCAATAAAGTTTTCTTGATTTTGTGACCTGTATTGAAGATTTAATCGTACTGTAAATGTATAAGATAAATCAAAACAGACGCTTTCGTCATGAATTCGTGTAAGCATCGATTGTCGTGTGCAAAGAAGAGAAGCAGACGCAATCTTACGAATGCGAGTCCGATTGCGACAAATAGTTTCTTTTCGACCTTTTGTCTGCACTACTAAAACTGACTGATCATTGTAGCAAGGAGCACATTCAATTTTGTTCTTTCTTGCTAGAATATAGCAGTTACGACACGCATGACGATTGAAATCATATTCCTTCTTCAACTTCTTTTTCTAATTATTGAATCTCGTTTAGACGAATTTTAACAGAATTAACATTAATTCTTGAAACAAAACTGAAAAAAATAACCAACACATTGTGTTTTTCTCATATTTGCGAGTGACACTGTCGTCAGATGAATAATAGCGACGCATGAAGTAATAACATGAGTTGGATGCTACTGAGTATTCCAACCAAGAATAGTTCTTATATCAAGCAGATTTGAATAGAGTAAGAGGGTTACCCCCGATTGGGACCGTTCCTAATTGGTAAAAATTCGTCCCAGAACAAACTTTCCGAATTCGTCCCGTTGGAACTGAAATCTAAAAAACAAGTCCGAATTCGTCCCATCAATTTCTTTCCTAAGTAATTAACGAAAAGATATTAATAAGATGATTTATTAATTAACATATCATTTGACAAATAGTTGAAAGAAAGACATCTGATCAATAGCACAAGAGAACATGAAATAGAAAAAAAATATTATTTAGTGATATGTTTCATCTTTACAGTTTCTCCAAGCTTTATAGCAAGCTCAATGTTAGAAAGATGACCATTTTCAAATTCATTCAGATGAAATTCGAGCATGGAATCAATGTTTTCATTAATTTTCCTTCGTTTCCGTACATTGAACATAGATTCTTCAGCTCGATGGTGCTGAAATTCATGCTCATGACGTAAACATGTAATAAAGTTAAATATATGAGGATGGATAGGGAAAATCGAATTCATACGTCTATTTAGCCCCTCGACATGATTATTTGTTCTAGGTAATCGTTGAATAATTTCATTATAAAAATTCCAAGAATCTTGGAGAAAACGAGCAGAACTATAATCAACATACTTAGGGCATACCAAAAGTAGTGGCGCCGACTCTGTCATTTTTTACAGAAGCCTTTTGAAATTTTTTTTTCTCTATATACTGATAGCTCAAATCGAGCTCTACAATTCTATGATATTTGATAAATCTTCAAACGATACTATAGCATTGAAAACAGAGCAAAAACAGTGAATAATTCACAAAAAATCAATTTTTGCCTCATTTTTGATCGATTTTCTCTTGAATAGTCAGGCTTGCGATTGAAAAAAATAATATATTTGAAATCAGCACAAAAAACTGAGTCGATGTATGTATATTATAAAATGCTTCATCGACTTTCATTTTCGTCAGAAAATTCAGCTGTAGCCCCCCACAGGGATGTGTCGGGATATTCCGATGAAAATGAAAGTCAATGAAGCATTTTATAATATACATACATCGACTCAGTTTTTTGTGCTGATTTCAAATATATTATTTTTTTCAATCGCAAGCCTGACTATTCAAGAGAAAATCGATCAAAAATGAGGCAAAAATTGATTTTTTGTGAATTATTCACTGTTTTTGCTCTGTTTTCAATGCTATAGTATCGTTTGAAGATTTATCAAATATCATAGAATTGTAGAGCTCGATTTGAGCTATCAGTATATAGAGAAAAAAAAATTTCAAAAGGCTTCTGTAAAAAATGACAGAGTCGGCGCCACTACTTTTGGTATGCCCTAAGTAGTTTGATACGATATAATCGTTAAATGTTATTCCACCAGCATGATCAGGAGTGTGATGATCCATCAAGTCGACCCACGTATTTTGAATATGTTCAGGAGGCATTAATGCTAAACCTAAAGCACCATTAAACCAATCACGTGCATTTTTACATTGTTCATTAGTTAAATCAGTATTAGCACCAAGAAAATATGAAGAAAGAGAACATTCCTGGATTTTCTTCCATAAATTTTGGGAATAATGGAAGAAACATGTTTTTACTTGAGCTGCAGAAAAAATATTCTTAAAAGCCTTAATAGCTGCAATTTCAAAATCACAAGTCAAATGTGATGGTTTCATAGTGACACCTTGACGATCTACACCAAGTTTGACAATATTATAAAAAATTTTCGAATATGTTAATTCATCTTTTTTTGTGCTAAGTGTATAAATACAAGGGATCATAAATCCTTCATTATATCCACAGACTACATAAACTTGTTCGAATAAAAGTGGTCGTACATCAAATGTACCATCAGAATGTCACCGGGAACACATTGAAAGAAAGGATAACGACCAGTCAGTACCAAACATAAATATTCTTTCTTTATCATTTTGACCATCTCAATCATTAAAATTGTAAAATAGAAGTAAATAATATTCTAAAGATAGACTTACAGAATTCATCGATTAGTAAAAAAGGTTCAGCATACAACCCAAGAGTCCATTCATAAGGTACTTTAAAATTAAGTAAATCAGTTGGTAAACGAGGACAATTTAGAGCTCTTTGACGATAAAGTGCTGAATCAATACTACGAAGATCAGGATATGAAAAACCAGTTACCATACCGGGATTTGCAATGCGTGTACGAACAAGTTCTTCTGTATATATCTTTGGAATTGTTGATGTTTCTTCTCGTGCACGTTTTTTCATTCTCTGTACAGCTTCATCAATGATTTGTTTACTTGCATGAAGAGATGGACATGAATGAGCTGAAGGTGGTCGAATAACGATGGTATTATCTGAATTGAGTGATAATGTACTCGAGCATGTTCTTTGACGACATCGCCATTCATTTTTTGTAATTCCTTTTCTTTTAAACGTATATTGATGTCCATTATAATTGAGAACAGATTTATTACGTTCGGAACTGGTGAAATGTAACATGATGTAAAGAAAATAAATAAGATTTTACAGAAGTTAATCTCGATTATATCAAATATGAACATCGATCAATTGAAAATTCATTCGATAGATGGCGCACACACTCCCTTTACATATTGTTAATACAATCAAATCGTTAATTCAGTACTAATTACAATCAGTTAAAGAGAAATTAAAAGGGGACGAACATGATGGGACGAATTCGGAATTTACATTTTTCGTAAGGTTTTGGATGGGACGAATTTGGAATCAATCAATATGGGACGAGTTCATTAGGGACGTATATGGTCCTAGTCGGGGCCATCCCGAGTAAGATGGCTTATCAGTTGCTGTTTGACTAATATTCTTGGACAGAATAGCTGGATCGGCGGACTCTTCTGATGAATTTTCGTTATCTATTCCATCTCCACTAGCTAAGTATGTCATCAGAGCTTCAGATTCAGACTGTGGTGAACGATTTCGACATTGTTTGGTCGAGGAAAAGAACGCGGAAACAAGACATTGTCGTATATTGTCATCCATTTTTTTAAAATTCTGATGTTATACGAAGGTGTTCTTCTCGGAAACATAGTTACTTCTACTTACTAATAGCTAAATATGGATGTAACTGATATACACACTAGGTAAATGGTCAAACATGTTCAAGGAAAATACCTGATATAGAATAGTCATATCAAAACATATAGGAGAATGCACAAAAGTGGTAGGTGGCGCCGGTTTAATCTTATACTTTTTAACAGTTTAAAAATATGACACTGTTTAAACTAAACCAACTTCATCTAATGTTATTTACTAATTCCCTTGTTATTATGCTAATTTTTGCATCTTTCATACTTCATTCTTATTTAAATGAGCAGTTAAGTAATCTGATCTCTACCAGAATTATGGTTCAGAAAAATATAAATTGCTCTCAAACATTTCTACAATTGTGAATATAAGTTTTAATAAATGTACATGAATATTTTTTCTATTGTTTCCTTCTCCTCTGCGATTTATTTCAAATAAGAAATGTTGTTCTTAGCTAAGAGACAAAAATTTTCTCGTCTGCTGATCTCTAAATAGGAAAAGTGAATCTAGCGATTGCAGAAAATATTTACAGAAGAGCGTTGTACTATGGTGTCCTCTCTTCGTCTCCCACGGTGGCTACGCTACTAGGCCGACTTCTTCTTTATGAGATACGCTTAGTTTCATTACTTCATTTTAATAAAAACTAAGAATATGTATAAATAAAATTGTAATTTATATGCATTAAAAGTCAATTTAACATCAAAGTCTATCTAATTCAAAATTCAATAAATTTTATTAAAATAACTAGAGATTTCACGTTCATCGTGAAACTTTTCTGACTTAAGTCTGGAACGAATTAACATGAAAATTAATACTATATCAGCATGTATACGTCTAGCTGAATTTTTTAAAATAAACACGTTTGATATTCGATGATTTGTGTATTTGTGTTCACCTTTACCCTCAATAAATTGGGCACTATTTATAAAGGTATATTAGCAGAATTAGAATCTTTTAAAAACATCCAAGAAAAATTTTTTTATGTACTTTGAAGTGACCACGACACTATACAAAAAGGTTTTAGAGCGGTGGCAGCTTTCACCTCTAGATTAAGGTTTACACTATCTTCCGCGCCACCGTCTCCTCATTTTTTAAGTCCCGTGCAAATATCTATAACAAATACCACATGAGAAATGCTGTCAGTATGATTTTAAATTTTTCTCGATGTTGATTTATTAATGTATGCATATGGTATAAGATTTATTTTCACACATGTTGCTGGCACAATTTTTATAGAGAATAATGTCTGCAAAAAAAACCAATGTGTGATTACTTATTATTTGGAGGACGAGAGAGAAAGTAAATATTTGTTTTTCTTTCCTGCAGACATTGGGACACAGTTGATCATTCGGTGAAATTTATGTTGCATGTAATCGTTAAAATGCTTAAAACAGGCAATGGAATTAAAGAAGCTGCGCATATGTTCTGTTATTGTGCTTCCAATAAGGTTGTTCATTCCACTGAACAACAATCTAGTCATATTTCGTACTTTTCCGTTGTCTTCACACATAACAATCATTTTCAGTGCATCCAAACCAAAAATAGTGAGTATATATTGAATTCAAGAGTGACAGAATTCCCATTTACCAGAGTTCAGTTCTCAGGGAATGGGAACCTATTTGGCATTTCATTCTTGCACATTTTTAAAATGTTGCAATGTTTACACCATTTTTTTGCTTTCATTTTGAGGGTGAGGGTAAGAGTGAAAATGAGGTGAAGCTAAGCTTTACACGGTTTTTGACTGTTATTGTATCAAGAAATCGATTCTCACTTTCCTATCGTCACCGAAACCTCAGTTCTTCTCGCATACACATCGTACTGTCGTTGGGACGATCGTGCACACGGCGTATCTTTCAACATCTTCTTCTTTGTAAAGCATACCTACATTTATTTTTACATTAGTGACTACACTGATAGAACTTGATGAAAAATACCAACTTATTCCTATGATTCATTGTTTTAATAGTGAATAACAACACGAATTCATCCTTTTTCTTGTTTTAT
The DNA here is from genome assembly GCA_022393335.1 of Macrotrachela quadricornifera. Classification (NCBI taxonomy): domain Eukaryota; kingdom Metazoa; phylum Rotifera; class Eurotatoria; order Philodinida; family Philodinidae; genus Macrotrachela; species Macrotrachela quadricornifera. Next base: position 78,447 of record JAJEKB010021788.1, on the reverse strand, counting down.
TGCCGCAATACGTCTTTATCAGCAAAAAAAAACAATGTTTTTAAGGTCATAGAATTAAAGTTGCACGGAATCTCGAAGGTGAGGTTTGGTGAGAGTGACGGTGAGAGCACATTTCTTTCTGAGAGAGGAAGCAAGCGTTACATTAGTGGACAGATTGGGGCACTCGCTTTCGATTTATATGAAAGTCAATCTAAATCTATTCCTATAAAAACATAATAGTTTTTCTTTTTCAGATGTCCGTTTATATTCGAACTCGAATTAGATCGCTATTCTATTACACTTAGTTACGGTACAATATCGTGCCGTATACAGAAGTCGTTTACGATGCTACATAAACGTGCTGTATCCGAGCACCGCATCCGTGCCGTATTTACATCATGGTGTGACGATATCTTTTACAGTCACCGTATGCAGGCCGTATTTCCGCCATATCAAAAAGATGGCTTAAAGCCATGATTAGTTTGTATCGAATACTATACAATAGTAAGTATCATTATTATATAAAATGTTTTTATTATTTTATTTTAGTGTCATCTCAAGAGTATGATGAACAGTAAGTATGAATTCATATTAAATAATTTTTTTTATCTGGCATGTATTTAATTGATCAGTGTTTCATACAGAATGATCAGTAGTTTGTGATCAGTAAAAAATACCTTTTTTGCTCAGTGAAATCTTTTTTTTCTAATCAGTGAAAGGTTTGTTTTTTGATAAGTAATTTATTTAAAAAGATGTAATAGTTAAGATCGTGGCTGTGAGCTTCGATCTTCCTAAATCACTCGGTGGTCGCAAAAGTTCGTCCTAAACCATGTTGTCGGCTCAAGTTCTGATTACTGAAAATAAGAAAAACTCAGTTCTGGGTCGATTCTCAAAATACATTGTGGTTTCAAAACCGTTAATTATCAGTTAGATATGAAAATTTCAGATATATTATGCAAAATTTTCACTATTGGATTGTTGAGATTGAAAATACCGCATACTTCGATATTAAATTACATAGATAATGAAATCTTTTATCTGAAGAATGAAAAGACGTAAATGTTTTAACATAAATTTCAGTGTTTTTGTATTAATCTGATGATTTAACAGTTTTAGTTTCTGTAGCGACTCTAAAGTAATTTTCCGCAGGTCTTATCTCAGCTCAGCTTTCGGTTCCCGTTTTTTCAGACCACCGGACTCTACGTTCCTGACAGCAGTACCAACATCCAGCATTTGAGCACACAGCTACGACCAGACTCCACACTCTACACTCAATTTCATACCCACTAACTATTAGTTTTCTCAGCAAACATGATAGTTATCGAACACTAAATTTTGTACTAATAACTTGATTTATTTACTGATAATTTTGTACATAATACTGATCAAGAAATTATACTGATTACTTACAAAAAAAAACTAGCGATCGTTTACAAGCAAATATTGACCATTTAATTTGTGGCCTTTTTCTTATTTTAATCTCGTTTCATTGATATCATGAATTATAAGTATTATTCCATATGAAATATATTTTTTAATTTTATTTTAAGTTCATCTTATCGATATAATGAATAATAGACATTATTACTATTCAGAATTCAGGTGAAGGGAAAGGAATAAGGAATTAAGTTCCCATTCCACTTAGTAGAGGCTTATGCGAATAAGGACGGAAACGGTACTGTATTGGACTATATATAATCATTTGCAGTGACTGAATATTCTTCGTATACGGCAGAACAAAGTATATTTTGTTCTGCTGTATACAGTTTAAAAAAAATTCATTAATGGCCGTTTATGGCGCAGAAACGGCACGCATTTGACCATTTACAGCTGTAAAGGCGCTGCATCTGCACTGTATTCGATGACTAGATTCAATCAGTTGGGACATTACAGTAATACATTGAGACGAACATTAAAGTCTCTAATAGTTACAAAAACGGCTGTCATAGCCATTGGCCATGATTCATTCTTTCCTCTCCAATGTTTGTTGTTTTCATTCACACTCCTCTCGCAAATCTTTTTTTTCTCACATTTTTCGTTGTTCGCCTTTGATTTTGAATAGGAGAGGATGTGTTGGAACGCGATGCATGTATGAGAAGACGAGAGAAACAGCCGTTATATATTGTTTCGTCCTTGTGCGTTTTATGATGGTGCGTTTATATTCTTTGTGTTTAGTTATGAAATAACGTTTTCGTTCTTCCCAGTGGCACATGTTATATCGTGCTTTTGATGAAAAATTTCTTGTTTTCAATAATTTTTACCAACAGCAGAAACAAAATTAATTGTATAGTGAAATTTATGTTACAATTAGTGGCATTTTTTGGTTTACAATTTTGTCCAATATTAAGAATGAATACAAAAGTGTTGAATATCAATGCACAAATTTCTGGTAAACATGTGATACATCTACTCAGTTCATTAAAGACTTTTTTGAAAATTTTCAAAATGTATTGCCTTAGAAATGTCTTATATGTCGATAAGACAAAATGATGGTACTCGTAGATATTGGATCTGTACCAAATACTTAACAAATTATCGAAGTATCATTGGATTAAACTTCTAGTAAGATATAATATTTTCTCGATATATTATTACAGTTTGACTATGAACAGACATCAGTTCCAGATCCATTTCGTCATATTTCTATTCATCAAATTCGGTATGTTATGTATAAAGATTAATCTCCTATTTCTCTTTTTGAATTTACAATAAAGCTAATTATTATATAATGAAAATTAATGAAAAGATTTTCTCTAGTGATCTTAATATCAGTTAATACAATTGTCGTCTCTTCCTTGAGACGACCGACCTCTATCTAATAAATAAATCCAGAAAACCTGTTTAAGTGGTATTTGCTAGCAGAAAAATTGTCACTTAGATATTCAGTAATTAAATTAGACTAGGTTCATATTTATAATCATATTTAATTAAATTCCTTATTAGGATTAATTTTTATAAAATATAGAATATACATTCGAAATTCTTTCAGTATGTTGTTCACAAAGCTCCAATGAAAAAACGAGGTTCGGTTGTGATTCAAATATAAAAATACAAAATTATTTTTTTATAATTCTTTAATTAATAGTCGTTACCGGTACGAACATTACAATTAATTATTTGATTAAATCAATATTTCAATCAATGATAGAAATATTTAATACAATTGATTCAAATAAATTAGAAATATATACATTTCGTTTTGGTACATCCAATAAACTTGTTCAACTTACTCAAGAAGAACTTGATCGTATTCCTTATTTATTCAATGTTGTTAATTATAAAAACATTTTTTCGTCAAATCAAAATAAAGTTGATGAATATGTATTGAATGACCCACTTAAATATGAATGTTTCATGGCTATTTTGGTTTCAATTACTTCTGATCAACCATACAAACTATTTAATGATCTATCAGAAAATAATAATATATTAGATGCACTTCAATTATTTGATTTTCTTTGTATTAAACCATTTTCTTTACCTCTTCTCAAATATGACAATTTAATTCGATCAAATTTAGCTGACACAAATAATGATATGAAACGTATTGAATATCACAAAGCAAAAATCTCCGAAGCACGGCAAACAGCTGCAGAATTTATCATAGCTCTTACTAAAAATGAATATGATTTACAACATATACATACAGTGAAATGTATTTTTTCTTTATTCAACATTATTTTCGATCGTAAAGATATTTTTAGTTCACGATTTCGTTATCATACTTTAATAGTAGTAAAAGAATATTGCTGGCCATACTTTACTAAAAAGCAACAAGATAAATTACCCACTGCTGACAATATTGTACAATGTAGTGATATCGAGTCTTTTATGTATTTATATCATGATCAAGAACCTTTGCCTGGTAATTTTAACAATGCATTCGCTTGGAGAGGTATTTATGTACCAAGAGAAGAGAATTATATCAATTCTTTATCAACACATTCCAAAAGCATATTCAATTTAAAACGTGTTCATCCTGCACGAGAAGAAAATTTAAGTGATTTTTCTTCAAATTCGGAAATTTTGCGTGCTCCAAGAGATGTTGAAATATCGATAGAGGATGATCATTCCAGTTCTCCAAGTAAATGGTTCACTAATACATCTATTAACTTCAATAATATTAAGAAATTTTTTTTTCATTACCATAATATGAAGTATGTGAGTAGTTTTTTTTATTTTGAGAATTATTAAATTTACTAAAGATTTTTTTGTTGATTATTTTAGAAGATATAGATCTGTGATCAACATATGTACCTATTGGGAAAATTATGATTTGTTATCATATACAACTATATATCAATGAAATGAAACAAATCAATCTGATCAAAATGTTTCAATGTATATTCATAAGATCAAACGTCGATAAAAATGAATATTAATAAAAATTCCGTCAGAGGAATTTTTTTTTTGTTTTTAATAAATTATAATAGCCATGAGAAATTTTTTTTATTTTTTTTTGTATATGATTATATACTAATAAAAAATCGTTGCTGTAAAAAAACAGATTAACACAAATAAATTATGTTTTATCTTTATATGTCATGTAATGATGAAGGTAACTATCAGAATTAAAGATTAATTATGAAATGTATCCTTTTCTTAGTGTTTTTGCTTGATGTTCTGGATACTTTATTATCTTCTTGGTCAATATTTATAATTATATTATTTCACTACATTATGTATAGACCTTCTTTTAATCTTTAGAGTTAGTCACTGAATAGATTTCCTAGTCTTCACAGTTTATCTAGCAGTTTATAAATAAATCTTATTTTAAAATCCTGCAACTATTTTTTTCTGTAGCAACGAGAATTGTTTAATATATTAAAGATTATTCCAAAAAAGTGTAATGTAGATTTAAAAAATGTATTCAATCAGCATTTTATTTTGAATTTATGTGATTCTTAATCTCTTTTTTTTTAAAAGTTTATCATTACATATCCAGAAAAATATATCTGATACTGATCGTACACTTGTTTCAATTTTTATTAAAGTTTTTATTGTAATATAATAATGCAAACATCATAGATAAGTCATGAATGTGAATGAGCGTAAAGGAAAAAGAAAATAAAAAAAGATGACTTTCGTAGGATTCGAACCCATACCTTCTGCTAATCGAGCAGATGTCCTGAACCAATTAGACTAGAAAGATACTCTTAATCTTAGTTTAGTATCAAATGAATTATCACTGACACTAACGAATAACTTTCGATAAACTATTTTCAATAATTCTCTTCATTTCATTTAATACAATTTTGAATTGTAGTAACTAGTTTTATCTTAAAAAATGTGTAAAACGATGATTTTTTATTATTTTATTCAGTAGTGTAGAACTCGTTAATTCGATTCGAGTATTCAATTTTTTAAATTTTATTATTTAAGTACTCGACTTTTCAAATATTGAAAATTTTAATTTGATGAAGCTAGTGGGCCATTATTCGGTTTTCGAGTTGTAAACTAATGCACTCATTCTATTATGACAGGTAATATGAGAATCTGGTTGTAAGTCCTATGATTTGTTAGCAACCTAATGGACTGTAATACAATTTATAGGTTATACAACTCGCTGTCACGTTGTGTGATATGCTTAAAAGATATGCGTCTTCAACATCATGCTCTTCGATGTCGCTTAAAGACTTTTGTCTTCATCCTCAAGTTTTGTGGCAGGACCTCCATATCTTCGCCTTGACCCTCACGCTCTGTCATGCGACTTAGTGATCTTATCCCTTGCGGATATGTAAGATAGTATGATTTGCAAATATACAGTTTTACATTCAAATTCTGGAACGTTATTTTAAGTTGTTCCTCATCGGTTGAGGTTGCATTATGTAATTTAACTCACTTCGCTGTCATCGTCAATTCCAAGCAGACACAAGAAAACCACATGATGGGCTGGATGAGTGGTCGGAAATTTGAAGTATAGATATTTTTTGTTAGTTCTGTTCCAGTTTCAAGCTTCATAGTACCCATCGAATTTCGTGCACTCGAAGGCGAAGTTATATCGGACTCGCAGCCTCGGCTCTTCAATACGTTTCGACCACTAGTCACTCCTCAAAGTTTCGAGTAGTCGGAGAGAAAGGGTCTATGACTATTGTGTGTAAGACAATTATGAGAATAGATGATGACACAAAACATCTATCGGCAAGTTCAAAAAACAGGTTTTACAACTAAATATGAAAACGATGAAGAATATGTATATGTTGTACGAATGCTTCCTGCATCAGATTTTTAGAAACAAATAACATCTATTCAGCATTTTAAGATATTAGTGACCTACAAATTCCAGATCTTCACCCACTTGACAATGATTGTGAAGCTTATTACATAGGTAGATTTCGAAGTTGCAACAGAAGGACGATTTCAACGTTTTTAATCACATTTTAGAATGCACCTCATTTGTTAAGGAATCAGTTCGATCATATAAATAATGCCGTCGAAGGATAGCACCGATGACTGAACAATATAGTAGATTCAGTCCATCCTGGATTTTGACATTTTTTGAGTAATTTTGAAATAGAGCAATCATACGCAAATGGTGAAATTACTCAAATAGTAACAGGTTTCGTACTAAAACCAGAGAGAGCCAAAACTCAAGAAAAAGCATCCAGAGTTTTAAGGATTTTAGACAATCCTAATTACAGATAATAATATGCGAAAAATAAAAGCAGTTGCTCACACATTCATGTGATGATTGTTCATTGATTTGTTCATCGTGATCTGTTATTGTTATTTTGTCTACTTTTTTTACACTGTCTTTCACTTTTGGACAAAAGTATTCATTTACACATAACACTCACTCATTTTACACACAGTTGGCTTACACACAATCGAATGCCTCCCTAACACTACAGTGATTTCATAATGTGCTCTAAGAAAACTCAGGAAAAAATATCGTTGACTGCAAAAATAGTAAAAAAAGCTGATTGATTAAAGCTCGTAGATTGTGTATAGATCGTCAAACTTTGGCATTATGTTTTGGTTAACTGATTGATTTTGACTGAGCCTACATTCAATTTAATAAAATCTTGAAATATTGCTTCTGTCATCAACAAACGAGGCTATAGTTTTCGATCAATTAGTATGCGCACAAACGAACCAACAGGCTCCGTTCTACATATATGTTATTACGGACTTAAATACTGTAAAAGTTAGTAAGATTCAGCAACAATATTTTAAAAATCGGATAATGAAAACAACTTTTTTAAATTACTTATATTAGTACTATAATAGAGTATAATCAATCAAAAAGTTCAAATTGTCTGTAATGCAATAAAAAAAAATCATGTCTGATAATTTAATTTATGAGTTTTTTTTTCTTGGAAATGAAGATTAACGAGGAGGTGGAACATTTTGTGGAAATTGTCCCATCATATTACCACCCGGACCATATTGTGCTACAACAAGTACTTTTCGTCCTCCATCTCCAAAGGCTATTCCCATTCACAACTTAGTGGTGCTCTTCCAAACAACCTGAGTGAAATGACCTGTTGACATTGAAAAGCCTGGTCGGTTGAAATTATAACTTTTGATTTCGTCATACCATGATTGAGTAGCGTTCGTACCTATTTTATAAAAATATGTTTAACGAAGAAAAATATTCTGTGAAGTGTATTTACCGAATCCAATATTTTCCATTGATCCTGAACTCGAATATGTATATAAATTTTCACCGAGTCCATTTCGATCGGAACTGTGCTGAAATCGACCACTTCGTGCCAAATAATTAGCGTAAGCTTGAGCTGTTCGATTAATATCATCATCTAGAACAAGAGCAGCAACACCATGTCGAGCCCTATATGTATTACGAAGCTTCAATGCTTCTTGTTGACATGCATTCTGTACTGCTGTAAAACCGGCACGAGCTTTGAATGCTGATGTTGATTCATCTTCTTCACCGTCTTCATTTTCGTCATCACTTGGTGGTGGTATTACTTTTAATTTATGTTCATGCCCTTTTTTTTCACATCGACTACACAAATCATCATTTTTACATGTTTCACAATGATAACGTTTGCCAACTAATGGTTTCGTTTCACATCCATCACATATAACCGATGACCATACATATTTATCTTAATGAAACATATCAGAAATTATAGTATTATTCACAGTTAAAGCTAGAATATTTTTCTATCTGTGTTATTAAGAATTCTGAGTTAGATAAACATTACCTTCTTCATCATCAGATGCTGTGCTCTTTTCAGTTGACTTTGATTTTTCATTTCCAGTTGGTTTTTCCTTCTTATGAAAAGTATGAAGTTTTCCTACTAACATTTTATAAGCCTTTGGTGTTAAGCCCCCCCCTCCCCCCCCTTCAAAAATCGATCTCAGCCCAGGTACGTTCAAATGGGCTGAAATTTGGAGCATATGTTGGGGCTGAAGTGAGGAGGCTGTGGTAAAATTTTCAGCTCGATTGACTGACAATTAACAGAGATATGAACCACACAAGGGTCAAAAATTGCTCATCTCATCTGCAAGATTTCTCTGTGGACTCTCAGTATATATATATATTTTTTTTTTTTGTTTGAAAGAGCGTGAAAAACTGCAGCGGCTAGCGGAGCCCTTTTTTTAAAATTCTTATCTTTTAAGCGGAGAAAAGGGCTGACAAGTTCAATCACTCGAAAAATTGTCAAAAAATGGCACTCTAAATATAAAACTGCCTTTTAATTTAACAATAACAAAGCCTTATCCAAAGAAAGGGCTGCGCTAGCCGCTGCAGTTTTTCACGCTCTTTCAAACAAAAAAAAATATTTGACTTTATATCGAACTTTGGTCGAGTGCCGCTGGAGATGCGTCGTCGAACCTATCATTCTGAGAAAAAATGAAAAAGATTTTTCGTTTTTTAAAAAACAAGCCTGTTTTACGAGTAGTACATCGCGAAAATCATCAAAAATCTGACTAGAAACGAGGCGTCGAAATAAAACTCATACTGTTCCTGAAAGATCTGATGACGGGCTATCTTCCCATGCATTTATCTCAATTTCGATTTTTTTTTGCGAAAATTGACTTTTTTGAGGGGGGGCTTAAGTTATCTTCAATAGATTTTACATCGCCTAACCAACCATTTTCAACAACATCATTCAATACTAATTCATATAAATTTCTCTTGTCAGCAATATTACATTGTTTTAATGATGAGAATACATTTTCACGATAATATTCACGTAATGCTAAAAATAATATTGATTGACTTTTTAATTGTTCATTCATTACATTTTTAACAATATAATCAGAAAATTTTGTTATAGATTTTAAACCATCATTGGTTATTGTAAACCATAGATCATCAAAAACATTTGTTTCTTTTATACATGAATCATCAATACTTTCAAAAAGAAGTTGTAAAACTAATGATAATATTGGAGAATTTTTCATATATGTCATTCCATAATCTGCTGTACGATTAAGAATACGATCATATACATCATGATTTTCTCCTTTTTCATATTCTTTAAGAAATGAAATAAACCATGGATTAGTTACACCAAATGTTGTCTCTAATTTATGATCGTAGTATTTCTTTAATAAAATAATTAATGTATTATCACTATCACTCATAACTTCTTTATAAACTTTGTCTATAATATCTTCTTGATACTTGATTAATGCTTGTCGACCATTTTCTAATAGATCACCAATAATTTTATCTTTTTGTTCATTATCTTCTAATGATAAAACATCTATAATATCATTTAAAATTGAAAGTTCTGCTTCATCACCAACGGTTGGTTTGCTTAATTTTTCATAAGAAGATTGATCTTCAGATGCAGCCATTCATCAACTTATATGTACGATCAAAGATTGATAATTACTTGAAAGCTCTGAAAAAAAATATTTAAGTATACTGTCACTACATTTTCTGAAATATTCTCATTATGAATGTATATCGAATTTGTTTATTTCTTACAGAAAAAATTCCTTCCATTGTTATACAAGATAATTCAAAAACCATGGTTGTAGTTATGCTCAGGTTGAGAAATCGCTATTTAACTCCATTGAATCATGTTATGTTGAATTGGCTACAGAATCGAATAGCTTACAACGCGGGAAACATTTAAACAGAAAAGGATCTTATAAGCTCCAAAAACTTTTGATCAACGGATCTAATTCAGTTTTATTCCTTATTATTGTATACTCATTCTCTTCTCTATTCATCGTTAAGTATTTATATATATATGGGTGTGGACGACCGACATAGTACCCCATTTTGATATAGTCCTAGTGTAAGAATAAAACACACTATTGTCCGAATCACATGAAAGAGGATTCCAGATAACCTCGGCTTGGCCTGAACAACACCATGTTTTATCCGTAGGATAGCAAAGAAAAGCTACCAGCTGACACTATAAGTTGCTAGTTTTACAACCTTATTATAAGGATAAAACATGGTGTTGTTCAGGCCAAGCCGAGGTTATCTGGAATCCTCTTTCATGTGATTCGGACAATAGTGTGTTTTATTCTTACACTAGGACTATATCAAAATGGGGTACTATGTCGGTCGTCCACACCCATATATATAGATACCCAAATTTATCATATCTCGGGCAACATTCTACAGTCAAATTTTATTATTCTTTTCTTCGGAATTAAAATAATTGACAAAAGTAGTTATCATTATTCAAACTCTGCAAACAAAACTACCCTTATTGGGAGAAGAAAAATATTGCATATCTAAAAGCTAATTAAATTTACATCAGCAACACGTCTATAAAACGAGACACAAGACAAACATTAAGAGTTGATCTATATAAAACAAAGTATAATAACATAAAAACTATATTAGACATAAGAAGCGATGTAAACATTATGGTTAACCTTTCTTATCAATTTCGAAAATAAGAAGAACGTAATATAAGAGACATAATAAAGCGCTAACATAATAAAACGAAAGAACTTTATTCCAACGAAAAGAAAAACAAAAGCGCCCATAATAGAATATGTCGGTCCTGTATGGGGTTTGTATGTGGGTGTAGGTGAGAGCCTGGGTGAATTTGAGCGAAGATTAATAAAAACTTACACACATTCGTATCTATACTTTTATAAATTAGTATTATATTCGAATTGATAACATCGAAGCTCAGCTCATCAAAATGATCATTTCTATGAAGTTATACTTCGCTTGGTGACAATTATCTTAGCAGTATCATTGATAAAAAGTCAAATTTTCCTTGGTATTAATAATTTATGCTATCACAACAACCATAGGCGGCGAAGCCATTAGGCCTGGGTAGGCTCAAACTTGGACAGATCAAAGTTTTGATAGGATTAGGCGTATTTAAAAAACTTCAATGAAAAATTTTAGGTTTTTTGACTGTCTTGTCAACATGGACAGTTTCAAGCGAAAGTGTACTAGACCTTTTCTGAAGATAGCATCAAATAGTGTAAACGTTTCTCTTTAAAGTAAAATGTCGCTGAGATGTGTGGCATCTTTCACTTACGTGATAAGCTCGTTGCATGAAGTGTCATAAAGACATTCTCTATGCTTCTCATGTTGTAATTTAGATATTTTTATGAGCTTATCGATATCAACTAGCATTTTTTATGAGTTCTTCACTCAGAATCGAAACACATTTTACGTCTTTGATTACTCATGTCTTTGAAACTAAATTTAAAAAAACATTTTTGCTCCCAGTTTCAAACTTCTACATCGATATGATGAGAAAACATGGCGCAAAGCGTTTTCTCAAATTTTAATAGCGTTTCATCGAAGAAGCATCCTATTGGATTCACGTTCATATTTTCGTCTAGACGCAACTTTCTTCGTTAACTGTTTATCTACACCGAGTAGACTACCTTTATACTCATGTCAATTAGAAGCGCGTACCAGAGGACACATAGCCTCTTTTAATTATTACATATGATTCTAACGAATGAAGCGATGGGGAAACATGCCAATGTATATTAAACATAAATTTAAACGCCAGTGGATGCGTTTATTTATGTTAGTGTCTTCAAACTGTAAACGTTCTCTAAATGCATTCAAGAAAAACAATAGTGAGTGCGTTTACCTGTGTTTCCACCATGCTTCAATACAAAAATGTGCCAGAACGCCAGCATTTGCAATAAAAACACATCTATCTACATTTAAAATGCATTTCGTGATTATATGGTGGCATAGCATTAAAAAATTACTCTCTCTATTGTTAACCTGTCAGCAAAGGTCTTATCAAAAATATTGAGCCTACACTAGATTTAAAACGTTCCGTCACCTATGACTACGACCACCCAACTTTGTAAAAATGCACATAGGTTACATTTACTCTCACCCACTTTGTCTAACTCAGAAAGAAAAAACATGATCGATAAAGACTAAAAATATACCCTTTTCACACTATCACCCAGGATCTTACTTATGGTCTGTGTAAGCGTCAAAGTGAGTTAACATTAACACTCACAGAACTTTACATTCTACATTCTGACTCTGATATATGGCATATCTTCATGGCTTTTAGTAAAGTATTTTCTTCTGGAAACATGTAGACTCAGTCTATTCGCACTAGTCGTTGGTATATGATTGAAATAACTTCTTAGGTATAAATATTTTCAAAAAGTTTCAATATATAATGACACATTTTCAATAGACTCCAAAAAAATGAAAATAAGGTATATTGGACTAATAAAAAAACCATGATCTTTCCTACAAAAACTTGTTCAAAATAACTTATAAGATTCATACACTGTTTCAATCTGTCGAATTCTATCAAACCAGGTACAAAATTTGCGTTTAAAAAATTCTTGATTTTTTTCCGTTTTTTGAAGTTTATTGAAAATGTGACATTAGTGTGGAAAGGAGTCATTTTTCTTTATGAGTTAGACAAAGTGGATGAGAGTGAATGTGACTTATGTGTGTTTTTACAAAATTGGGTGATAACATAAATTACTAATACTCTATCTAAAGTGAACAAGTGCCATCAAAATAAAGAAGGCTAATAAATTGTGTTATTTCAATTCTTCTTAAATAAACGACAACAAAACATAACACTGGAGAATTAATTAATCTTCAGCTCAATGCTACTTTTATTAATATCAAGTTAGTAAGAATTATGTTTATGGTTTTGTTTCTTCATTTTTGTCACTCAACACTTTCAAAGTTTGCAACAAAAGCAAATGATTGAACGGCAATTTCTCCGGTTGGTTTTAGCTGAATATCACCACTTGTACCTAAAGGTATGAGCCGTAAGTTTGAACCTGATAAAAATTCAAATAAAGCTTTGATTTCATGTTTTTCATAACCTGGATAATTAAATAATTCATCGAATACTAAAATTGTACCGGACACAAAACGACTTCCAAGAAGAAATAGAATATCTTTTGTACCATCGTAAATATCACAATCAATATGAATAAATGACACTGGAGTTTTACATTGATATTGACGATCTATCAAACGAAGATGAGTAGGTAGTGTATCGATAAAGAGACCTTTTACTAATACAACATTAGATGGAACTGAAATATGTGTTCCATTAGGTATAGTAAACATTCCACGGTTAAATCCCGGCCTCCAATCTGTTGGTAATCCACTAAAAGTATCGAAACCATAGACTGGTTGACTTTTATTACCACAAAATTTAGTTTTCCAATTTGCTATATGAGACAATGTTCCACCACGGAATACACCAAATTCCATCCATAACCCATCACAAGATGGTCTTACCATATCATGATATGGAGGATTGCGAAAAATTGTATAAAGTGAATGACTATGTGGAGTCAGTCGACGTGATAAAAAAGCAATGCGAGTGTTTTCAATAAATTCGGTGAGATTTGAATAATTATTCGATATATATATTATTTTCGAAGCGATACTTTCATTTATATATGCGCTTTTATTGTCTATTTTATCCACATGTAATTTTTTCAATTGATCATTTTGGAATTTGCTTCTATCAGGTCGATGACATAGTTGTTTAGATCGAAAGAATTCTATAAAATGCTCTCCAATAGTTTTCGTCATACTTGTATTTGATTTATATATGATATATAATAATTCCGAGCATAAAATAGTAGTCATTATGATGCATAATATTAGCAGTTTTCTTCCTTGATTAATAATCATTTCATCTGTATTAATAACTAATTCATGTATGTGTGCTGCTGAATTATGTAGCCACCTCTGATAATCATAAACCTGCTCAAGTAATATAGATTACTTGAAATTTTGTAATGAAAAATTCTTAAATAAAAATTTAATTATCTGCCAATAGAGGGAAAATAATGTTAGAGAAAGTTGATAACTGTTTCAAAATTTTTTGAATGTGATTTATTCAATGAATAAGTTAGAAAAGAAGATGAATCATTTGTACATAACTTGACATTCTACACTCGAAAATTAAAGCATATTTGACTATGATTGAACTTTAACGTTCAATACAAAATTTATCAAATATTTTTAGCAGAAAGAAGTCTGAATCTTCTGTCAAATTCATAACATCCAACATGTAAATTCAAGTTCAATTGACTGTTGTGTGATTTATGCGAATGAAGATAATATCATGCATACCTATACTCTACAGAAAGCTGGAAAGCAAAATTTCGTTAGCAGTGTACAGGGTGACCCAAAAGTCACGTAGCAACAAAAAAATTGAATATCTCCATTGAAGCTTGAGCAAAACGAGCTGATTTTTTTAACCAATAGTAGAAACATATTCGAAGTTTATTTTCATAAAAACATGCCTAGAGAGATCCTTCGTTAAATATATTATTTTTTATCCTATGTGTCACAAAGTAAATTTTTTTTGTTGAATCGTTAGTGATGCTTAACAAAGGCTCTCTCTAACCTTGTTCCTATGGATTTAAAATGTAAACATGCCTCTATTAACAGTAAAAAAATCAGCTCGTTTGCTCAAACCTTAATGAAGATATTCAAGCTTTTTGTTGGTGTGTGACTTTTAGGCCACACTGTATATAATGACTTCATATGGTGGGGTATATGAAGTAGCGGTAAGTTCATTAAAAAAAAACAATTTGATAGAGGTATTAGATGTGTACCTCTATATTTCTCTACCTGTAATATCTGTAATTAGTGATGGGCCGAAACATATTCGTCTGTCGCAACATGATATTTCATCCATAGCGAACAAACGAAACGAAGAAAAAAAAATGGTACAGTTATACCGCCAGCTTTTTCTGTCCTTCGAATATACATATTGCTTTCGTTCTATCGTGAATAATTTTCTCCTTCGTTGTCGTAAGACGTTCATGTGTGTTGTAACGTAATAACCTTGAATACATAGGACTAATCAAATGACTATAAAGAAAGTATAGATTTGTTACGTCTGACATGAAATAACATAAGAATTTTTTTAACGTAATAAAAAACGATCATCTATTTATATTTATTTTCATTGAACAATCGCAGATTGTGATAAAATAGATGAATGAAATTTGAATAGAATTAATAGATTGATATAATTTAATTAAAAAGTTAATAGGATTATTACCTAAAACATACTAAAAATAGGAAGAGAATAATGATACTAACTTCTCTAATTAATTATTTCTTCACTTATTATTATAATACAAACAAAGACATCCAAGAAAATTTATTTCAAGGTAAAAAAAAAATCATTTTAAAAATCATTTCTTTCGTTTTGTTCACATATCAATGTATATAATAACATCAGAAAAACGTGAAACGTTCGTTACGCCTTTTGTGATATAATTGCTCTTTGGTTCTACCGTAGCTTTTACGATTATATTCGTCTATATCACGACTTTTCTTTTTCTGTTCTGTCGCGATTTACGACGATACGAAAACGAACATATTACGCTTCTTACGTCTTACTACACATAATTAACCCTTCAGCTCTTAGCAACGTATACATACATCCTGACGTTTGTTCACTTGTGGTATATGCTCAAGGAAGAAACGGCTGATTATTGATTAGATATGATTAGGAGTGATTAGAAGTGATTAAAAAAAATGAATAAGAGTCATATATTATTTCGAGAGGCAGCAAGGATTTATTTTTTTGAGATTTATTAGATTTATTTTGAAATTCTGCATATATTCATTCGCTTAATACGTTATGTAAATTTTATCTTTCGTTGCATCGGTCTGAATGCATTTAAACATAAAGCAGTATATAGCAGATTTATCATCTTTTTACAGATTTATTATTAAAATATTACTATCTCCTAGTACATATATCAGTCTATATTTCTCAACCTAAATTAATCCTTAAAGGATTAATCTCTTTGTAGTGATTTTATTGCAGACACATTTAAGTCACATAACATTTATAAAATTCAACCATTTAATATGAATGAATTCCTTGACGGACCAATTGTTTATAAGAGGATTTATTCTTACGACAATAAAATTAATCTGTCATATAATCTACAGGATGATACATCACCTTTGCCTTCCCCTTCTAGAACTCAAAGAATAGACAATATCAAAAGCTATTTATACCACATTAAAGCCCATCAAAAAGTGCACCTAAGAATGCCATTAGAGTTGATGTTACTTAAGTGATTATTACAATAACCTACACAACATATTAAAACGTCGTGAAATAGACAACATAGAATTTATCCAAGAATTGACTTGCCACTTACTTTACGAATAAATCACTTGCTGATAGATTTACTTTACTTTGACTTGAAATGATATTGTTTATATATTCTGTTAGAGATGCGAATTACTTACGTGCTGTGATTGTCGTTCGTTTTTCTTCTGCGCTATGATTCAATGAACGATATGATAGCATTTCGATAGATTCTATATTGTTTAATTCATGACGTTTTTCTATGTTGTGCAGGGTACGCTGATAATCGCTTAAGTAACATTAACTCTATTTGCACCCTTAGATGCAGTTCTTGAAGGGCTTTAATTTGGTATATATAACTTTTGATATTATCTATTATTTGAGTCCTAGAAGATGGAGGCAAACGTTATGTGTCACCTTGTAGACTTGAACTAGCTAGAAAGCTCTCAAGGATAGCCTTAATATGCTGTTAGAGTACATTGAAGTACGAAAGTTTTGCTTTTTTCCTCTTGGAAAAACCAAAAAATATTGCTTGATAGTATTGTTTTAGGTTCTCATCTAGAGTGAAAGCTATGGTTCTGAAACTCTGCAGATATGCAGTATTTAATATGTCCAAAAATCTTCCAAAGTTTCATAGATTTTGCTTTTGTTGAATGTAAGAAGGATGAATTTCAAAGTATCCTCAGAACGTCTAGGACGCCCTTTATTCATGCAGAAGAAACGTCTGTTTGATTGTGAATCTCTTTTATAAGATTATTCATTATACTTAATTAAAAGTGATTAGATTTCAGCACTGTTTCATTAGGAGTGATTACCGGATTTCTAATCAGCTATTTTCTCCTTGAATATACCCCATGTATTAGTTATTCCCTGTAGGGTTGTTCGTCTTTAGCGTAGTATCATTTTAAGATTTTCCAGAATGAGAAAATTCCTTTTCGTTATCGTTCTAAATAGTATTACAGTCAATGACTCTTTCGCTCCTGGCGACGTATATATGTGTCCAAATGTATTTACCGCATAAAGGCCACACTAGTGTATGTTTTAATCACTTATAATAGCTTTTTATCGTTTGTTAGATGGTGTTGTACTGACATATTTCTTCTATCTTTCTTTTCTGTTAATATTTTTACCCAAGTGCATTTCATTTATAATTTCTTCCACTTTTAGGTGTTCCAGTGCAATCATCTTGTTTTCTTTATATTTCTGATGCATTATTCTCTCTAGTACTGTCTAATAGGTTTCTATCTTTATGATGCAATCAAAATCATATTTAAACATTACTTTCAAAAATTTTGATTTTCGTAAAAAAAAGCCGAGAGCTAAAAGGTTAATTGAATGTTGTTCGCATATTTTAACGTCATCTAAACATTTTTTATTAGAAGTCTAATGAAGTTTCAATGAATAAAATGTGTGTCAACTGATAATTTTGATCGCACAACTAACACTTGTACGGTAGCAATTTTTGAGATAAAGTCGCTCCTGATACACAAGAAATAAACGTGTACAAAGGTATTCAGAAATTTAATTGCGTCTCAATGCGATTAAAAAGATATTTGAGACACATTTGAATACATTCACTCAAATTCTTATTATTATATACGTACTTAAATTATATATCGAATCCATATATGGTCACACCTATGTAAAAAAAAATGCGTCAAAATATTAGATTAAAACAATTATAATCGATTTTTAATTAATTTCAATCTAATTTTTTGATATATTTTATTACGTGTGTATACGATTGATTTTTCCACGTGCAGAATCACTTTTTAACGTTCTACAATACTCAATACTACGATCGTGTATTTTTACTTTTTATATGAAGAAATGCGATCTTATATAGCGGAATATGGAAAACAGGATGAAGGTTGCATGCAAGCATTTATTTATTCATAAATAATCGTAGTTTTTTTTTCTATGATCGTTTATCAATGTCAGTTTAAGTCAGGCAAATATTTGCTTAATGAAAGAAAAAGGAGAAAAATTTACTATCATGCGCAGTCCAACAGTAAGATGAAACAACAGAAAATTGGCATTAGATCATGATGATAAAATACGACGAGAGAAATAACTCAATAAAGAAAAAGTTAATAAAAACGGTGAAGTGTCACTGAACGTGAAACGATAAGATGCCATGAAGTTCTAGAGTTCTGAAATATGCTGCTTTCCTTTACAAGGAAGTCATAACACAATAACAATTTATACATCATCAAAAACCCTTAATGAACATTAGATAAACAGGAATATTTATTAGCGCCGAAAGGAAAAAATTTCAATCGACAAGAGATACTGAATAACGCTAGAAAAGAATAAACGATTGCTTTATTTTATTAAAAAATAAGGAAAATCATTGATAAAAGTTAAACAGGCAAAAGTAGTAAACTTATTAATTATTATCAGCTATTTACTGCTTGACACGAGATAAGCTATCATTTGATAATTTTATTATCTTGCTTGATAACAATTAACCGGCTAATGATTGTTTATGAAGGTATTTAATATTCTCATTGATTTTAATCTTAAAATATGATTGTCTTCAAGTTAAATTAATATCATTACTTCTTTGAAGTTAAATTTTTGTTGAATCTAATATGATTTCATCTTTAGTAAAGAGTAACGCTCAGCTCTTTCTCGTAGTAACACTATCTTTTCTGTCAATTACATCCAGATCAGTCAATTCGGCATCCTCAGCAGAACAATCACATTTTTTTGCACAAAAAACAAACTTTCTCACGACTATAGTGTTCAAATCAAATTACTATTTGAGTCTATGATTCAACGAAAGTATGGTCTAATTCTTTACTACTGTCTATAGTTTCAATATTATCTGACGAAGAATTAAATTTATCATTTTTTGGCTTTTTTTTGCTATTGATCAAAAAACTAAATTGTTTCTATCTTCAAGGAGTAAGATTAGTTAATCATTTTTCTATGAAGAATTTCAAAACGTGTGATTTGTGCTCAAATTCACAAAGGGTTAAACAGCTGAATTCGCATCTGAAAAATTTGAGAGAGCGGGTTTTAGCAGCCAGGATTCAAAGTTTTATGTAGCAAGGTACTTTTTTTTTTGTTCATTGTAATGTACATTCGTTGGAGCTTGTGTCATCAAGTGTTTCTATTGTTTTAAGTATAACAGATGATATTATTAATTTCATGAAAGAATCTGCAAAGAGATTGAGTTTATTAGACATATTAACAGATTTAAAGAGTTATACTCTGTTAAAATCGCTTTGTCCACACCATTCAAAGATGCCTGTATTGTCAATAAATTCATTATTGATCAATTATTCATTAGTAAAAATAGTATTAACAGAAATTAAGAATCAATTTTAGACTGCTCTCTACGATAGTTTGATCGAAAATATGAGCCTACCTTAAATGGAAATTGCTCTGTCGTCTCTCATTCAGACGAAAAGCTATTGAAGTTATTTTTTAATTTTTATCTAATAGAAATTAATAAGAAAGAAAAATGTTACATATGTCAATAGCTTTTCTCCACATTATCAATGATTTCAAATAATCTTTAGAATATAGATAAAGCACTGCAATATTATCAAATAATGTAGACAAACGTCGACGAAAACGATCCCATGATGGTGGCTGATTTATATAAAGATCTTTTGCCTGTAATAAATATTCTAAAGCTTCTTCAAAATGGCCTTGTACTACATAATGTAGACCAATTTCATATAATAAATCAGCACGTTGAATGGGTTCGTCTTCATTATTCAATCGAGATAGACAATCTTCTAGCATAATTGAATCACCCCACGTAGATAATAATAGATAGTATCGATTAGGATCAATACTCTTTAATTGATTTTTATAAATACGAGTATCATTAGAATTGCCTTGTTTTACGAATATATCGATAATTTCTTCATAAATATATCGTAATGAAGGAATATATCGATTATTTGCAATTTTTAATGCTGTTTGATAAGTTGATAATGCACTCGTGAACTCTTTCCTTTCTTTCTCTGTATCAGCAAAGTGTCTGCAAATTTCACTTATTAATAAATTTTCTTCATCTAATAACGATAATGCAATACCATAATACGTATTAGTTTTATCATATTCGGATAAATGATAATAAAGATAACCAATAATAACATGAATTACTATAAATACAGGATCCTTACTAGAGATATTATTTAGTAAGAGAGCTTGTTCATATAATTGAATAGCATTGGTATACAAACCTAAATTACTGAAGAAAAAAGCAAAATGAATATATACCATAATAGTAGGATTGTTGTTTGATGAAAATTGTTTTTCAGTTAATATATAATAGTATTGTTCGATCATATTAAAATCATCTGTTTTCATAAATAATTTATGTTTGTTTTTGACTTGCTCAACATATGAATTGATGATATTATGAAAGTGATCTATTTTCATAAATAAAAAAACCTTTTCTACGAACATTCCAGTTTCTGGTGCGAAAATAGAAATTAATTTTGTAAAGTGATTATATGGATCATTATTGAGAGTAAGTTCAATAATAGATGGTGAATCAGTTTTATGTTGAATAGAATTAATAGAAAAAATAGTTCCAATAAAAAATAAAATTTCTTCTTCCGATGGTATTGTACTAAATTTTGAAATATCAATAAATGGTATAAACGAGTTATTATTTTGATTTGGAATATTAATTTTAAAAATAATTGCATCTTCAGCTCCAAGAATAAATGAATGAGCAGTTTCTATACTACGTGATGTTGATAGAATTGCATTTATAGAAATCATACTTCCGATATTTGACTTGAATTTTTTAAGTTCATTTTTATTCATAATTTGTCCTCGATAAACAGTTAAAGGACTTTTATCTTGTGATTTTGATAAAATTTCAAAGTTTTTATATAAATGAATAATAAAATATTGAAATTTACACATAAATTCAATATTTTTTGTTCGAAATGCTTTATTTAAAATACGATATAAAAATGAATCTTTGGTATACCATTCTAGTGCAGTTTTATCTGAACAAGTGTCACCGAAAGATTTTATATGACCTAGTTGAATTTTATTATTTTTATAATCTAATTGGCATTGTTTTAACATATCAGTTTTTAATTTCTTCATATCTGCTTCAATCGGATGAACTAAATAATAAATAAAAAATTGATTCCATAAAAACATTAATGTATTTCCATCTAATTTGGTGAAAGATTGTTCAGTTTTTATTTCATATAAAGGAGATATATTTATTGGTAAATCTCTATAAGTTAATAAGATATCTTTATGTAATCGATTGATTAATATATCGATATTTTCAAATGTTCCAACTATTTTTGGATGGGTTGTTGGATTATATTCGAGGTTTGAATATGTTTCTTTTAAAACATAAATTGATTGAATTTGACATAAATTTTCAAAATCTATTTCAGGGATAATATCTTTTAATATAAGAAAAAATTTACGTTCACTTTCAAATTTTTTTATATCATTTTCGCAAGTTTCACATGTAGCATATTTCGCTGAATTCTCATAAAAATTTTCTAATTCATTTAGTACATTATTGAAACCAATCCACAGTATTCTAAAATCGTAACGATTTTGGATTTCGTTTAATGTTGTTGATGATAAATGTAATGTATTCATTTTAATTTATTAGATTTTTTTATTCTTTTAAATAAATATTTAAGAGTTAAAATATATTTATATACAATCTAAAATTATTATATGGAGTGAGAATGTTTTGGAAAAAAAAAGGATTAGAATAATAATTTTGTTAGTAGTTATGTACTGCTCGCCGTGGCTATTGTAAAAGACGATTAATACAAGATGAACATGTTCAAAATAAACCCATGTCAAAGGAATAATTATCCGACGATTTTTTGTACCAAAACTCATAAAAATGGCTGCGAATTCATAGTTGAAGCAGCGTATGAGTTCAGTTTTTGTCGTCTAGACTAATATAAACTCAACTTTTTTCTTTGTCTTTGGATAGCAGTAGACTCATAACAGTAATAAATAACATAAGTTTGTCGATCGTTTACTTACTATCAAACGAATACAAAAATATATTAAATATGATTTTATCTTATCGATGATCAATAGATATATATCTAAAACAATATATAGTCTAATACAATTTAATTCAAATAGTGATACTTTTTTTCCAGTCTCTGTAAGAATTTTCTTCATAAATGACGAATAAATTACATCACCTCTCAATAGATCGAATACGTAAACATTGAAAACCATACTTTTCTGACAGTTCATCGGCAATGATACGTATATTTTTCGTTAATCCTAATCAAATGTTAACACATACTGATCATTGAAGAATAAATAAGAAAAAACTTACTGAATATATCAGTTAACAGAACAATCGTATTGTCTTTTAACGTTTGATCTTTTCCTGAAATATAATAAGTATTGATGTCGGTTATTTTAATTATTTATCCACCTGGAGTACTCGATAATGGACACTATTTGTTTAGTAAGACAACAGACATCTAACTTGTTATCAGTCGTTCTCGTAACCATTCAAATCTTTTTTTACAAAGATATTTATCTTTACTAATTTCGGTTGCATTCTACAGTTTACGCAAAATAAATAGAGAGAGAAAAAAAAAGGATCTTGCTTTTATGTGAGATAAGAGTAAATAACCTTGCTGTTTTTATTGTGACGTTTGCAAGAAACAAAATGAAAAGATGTAGATAAGAATGCCACAGATGTGCGACATAAAGTGCATGCGTATTCTCTTTTATTGAAGTTTTTTTGTACCGTGGTTTTTAAAAAAGAATTGATTCATCATTAGTCGTTAGAAATGAATCAAAGTTCAGTTACCAGCCCATGATTTGTCTCTATTTCATGTAATATTAAGAGAACTGTCTATATATAATTCTCGATGAGAGCATTTAATTATCAAAACACATCGTATGATCTTTCCGTATCAGTAAAATATATACAGTTATCTATACATTGTCTACTCACCCAGATCAATGATTCTTGGAGAAAATTTGCAGGGGGTGAAGATGATGATGAGACTAATGGTCTGTTAATTAGTAGAAGATTTCATTGTTCTTGTATTAATAGCTAATAATATCAAACAATATCATCATATGTTGATTTATCTCCGATTAAATTATTGGAGATTCGTATTACTTTTTCAAAATTTTTACTTTCGATCAAAGTAGGATTAGTCATGTGAAATATGACAATAAACTGAACTCTGCATTTTAGTTCTCGAGAGAAAATGAATTAATTTCTCATTCTATTTATCTTTATTTTGACTTTAATTAATAACTAAGAGTTGAAAAATGAATTAGTCTTTTATCGATTAAATCGATAAATCTTATTATAAAAAATGTTATTTTGTTTGTGCAATTTAATATTCATGAAAGATATATTTGTATTAATTGTTTATATAGATGACATACGACGTTTAAGCTTAATTGGTACTGCTTCCGGTCCAATAACGGTAAGTTCAACAATTTTAAAAGTCTCATCCATCGTATTACCTTTCACTATAGTAAATGTTTTAAGAAGACGCACAAGGAAGAGTTTTAATTCTAAATAAGCAAAACGCATTCCAATACAATTCCGTGGTCCAATACCAAAAGATAAATAAGCAGCTGGATGTCGCTTAGTCGAATGTCGTTCAGGATAAAATTTATAAGGATCAACAGGTCCCCATATATCGATATCATAATGAACACTATAAATATCAGGTTGAATGATAGTTCCTAAACATGATGAATTTTTAAGAAAAATATTAATAATGAATGATTTTACCCTTTTTAATTTTATATTTTCCAACAATAGTATCTTCAACACAGAGACGATTCATAGCAAATGATACAATTGGATACATTCGAATAACTTCTTTAATAAATAAATCCAAATAGATCAATTTATCTATTGCATCATAGATTGATGATTGATCAATATCATTAAAATGTAAATTAATTTCTTTGTATAGTTTTTCTTGAATATCTTGATGATTTGCCAAAATATATGTACAATATGACATTGCTGTTGATGTTGTTTCTGTACCAGCTAGAAAAAAAAGAAGAATATTACCTGAAACTTCATCATATGTTAGTTTATTAATCATCGTAGATTGTGTTTCAGATGAATTGATAAGATTCTTATCCTAATAATCATTAAAATCAAATGAATATCATTATTTTTCTATTTAATCACTTACCATAATTGATTGATCATTAACTGCATTGAGTAAAAGATGAAGAAGATCTACACGATTACTCTGACGATGATCATGTCGAGCTTGTACAACAAGATCAGTAATACGAGATAATAACCATAAATAAGGTAATTCATTAAATTGAAAAAATGAAAATGTTTTATTCCATTTAAGAACTAATGAATTAAATCTAATAACTGTTCGAAATATGATAATACCGAAAAATGATGGAAGGATTGATGCTACTTTAACAAACAATAATTTTCTATTGTCAACACCAAAAAATGTGTTTAATGCTTTCAAAAAAGGATTATTAGAATTTCGTTGAATATTCATATCAAGTGAGAAAGCACATTGACCTGAAAATAATGATATAGTTTTTTACGTATGTCTTTTTGTTTTTCGCTTTCTTCTACTTACACAATACATCCATACTTAGTCGAGTATATATTGCACGAACATCAACATCAATATTCTGATCAGCATATTCATCGACAATATTTAAAAATTCATCGATAGATTTAATAATCAAGGGTATCATTGAGACTAATTTTGTCTTACTAAATATTGGATTAATAACATATCGTTGACGCCGCCATTTTATTGCATTAGCATTACCTAAATGCATTCGTTTTTCTTGATCAGCTAGCAGAAAAAAGAATGGTCTACGATTATTAAAATTAGAAAATTGTTTAATATAAACTTCTTCAATAAAATCAGCATCAGATACTACACAGATTGGAAGAGTACCTTCATATATTCCATAGATTTTTCCATATTTACGTGTCCATGATTCTAATTGTTTAGAATAATTCAATGCTTTCCATATTTCCAAAGAATTTCCAAATAGAAATGTTGGTGATGGTCCAATAATATTAATTGATTTAAAATAATCATATTTACGTCGAATTAAAAAAATTATTAATAATATAACAATCAATAATAAAATAAAACTTAAATAGAAGGTGAATTCCATTTATTTATTTCGTATAATAACTATTACAAAATAAATTTGCATCAATTAAGCAGATGACATTAATACAATTTTTATTCGTATTTTTTTGTGAAGAAATGTCGAGCAAGAAAAGGTATGAAGAGAATACAGGTATGTTAAAAAAAAATGGTAATACATCATGTTTTTATACCGACGAGTTAGAAGCCGAACGTGAAAAACAAATATAAGTAACATAAACAAATTACGAACACGTTCTTCGTGAAGACGAAAATAAATAATAAATTTTTAAATGTACTATACAATATATGTATGTACAAGGATACTTTATCAAGAGAAAAAACCAAACTTGATTTACTTTTAAAAAAAACGTTTGAAATGTGCTCTTATTTCTTTCTTCTGATAATGATGTGCGCATGGGATCATTTTGTGTTATATCTTTTGACTAGGGGTGGCACTTTACTTTTACTTTACCAGTAAAAGGTAAATAAAAAACTTACCATTTACTTTTGTAAAGTAAATCTTTCATTTACCATTTACTTTTGTAAAGTAAATCTTTCATTCACCATTTACTTTTGTAAAGTAAATCTTTTATTTACCATTTACTTTTGTAAAGTAAATACGGTAGATCTTATTTAATAATAATCAATGATCAGTATATGCGTCTGCTGCAATTATGTCTAAAATCTTGAACGGGAGGTTTTTTAACTGCAAATTCTGTTTTTACAAACATGAAATAAATTGTCACCGTTCTCCTTTGATTCAATCTCTGTTAGTTTGGATTAACAAATCTATTGTCCATCCAAAAAAAGAATGGTCCGTGAGTATTTTTGGAATAACTCGAGAACGAAACGAGCTAGAGAGCTGCGGTTTTCACCGATAGACTTGGAAGGGTATTGGGCATATAAATATGCTAAATTTGATTGGTCAAGCAGATGACCAATGAGATCATTTCTTGGAAACCTTAAAAGGAAGAAGGATTCTGAAGTTGTTTTTGTATTGAACTACATGTTTTTATTTACTAGCTTGATAGTACTAGGTGAGTTCTTTCAATCTACGCAAGGCCGACCTTTCTACGACTCATCGTTCAGGAGTTATACATACCCCCCTGGGACCGTGGTTTTCGGCCTATAGATGCAGAAGAAGTGGCAAATATGTCGCGGTAGGGGTAATTCATCATGCTGATTCCGAATATGAAATCAGTTTTTAATTTTAACCAATTTTAAATGCAAAATGTGGCATATGTACTAGGCCTATGTGCTATATAGTATAGGTAACACCTCTCAGATTAGTACTTGCTACTGATTAAAATTAAAAACTGATTTCATATTCGGAATCAGCATGATGAATTACCCCTACCGCGACATATTTGCCACTTCTTCTGCATCTATAGGCCGAAAACCACGGTCCCAGGGGGGTATGTATAACTCCTGAACGATGAGTCGTAGAAAGGTCGGCCTTGCGTAGATTGAAAGAACTCACCTAGTACTATCAAGCTAGTAAATAAAAACATGTAGTTCAATACAAAAACAACTTCAGAATCCTTCTTCCTTTTAAGGTTTCCAAGAAATGATCTCATTGGTCATCTGCTTGACCAATCAAATTTAGCATATTTATATGCCCAATACCCTTCCAAGTCTATCGGTGAAAACCGCAGCTCTCTAGCTCGTTTCGTTCTCGAGTTATTCCAAAAATACTCACGGACCATTCTTTTTTTGGATGGACAATACATGAAATATTAGTTTGTAAAAAAACAGCTCCACTGCCGTGTAATTAGGCATGACCAATGCCTTATTAGGAAAACATTAATTCGTGTATAATTCCTATTTTGAAGATAGTAAAAGTAATATTCAAATTATTATGTTTTTATTGGTAATCTTCGATGTTTTTTATTTTGATTAATTTTATTGTACAACATTAACGATGAAATTTTTGGAGCGTACTTTTGTTAAATAATCAATATGTGTTTATTAATACTGTATGATAACAATAGAAATAAAGAGAATGAACTTTAAATAGCTGAGCAACTATCTAGAGATTTTTTATATCAAAATACTTGGGATATATGCTTGCGTTACAGAATTAGAGAATAAATCGATTGATTTCGGCGGAGACACATGATTTTCACGATAATAGTTTGTAATTCAGTTTTAAATTGAAAATGATAGAAAGAAATGTAATCAATTATGAGAATGCACTTTTAATCATTTTTCAAATTTATCATAACGCCAATGATCATCCCAAAAAATGACTCAGACTGCTTATTATCGTATTTAAAAAGAGTTCATAATCAATTAATGCTTTCGAATTACATTCTAATTAGTAGTTTGGTTTCAGTCGAGTATTATATTTTGATTTTGTTTTGTTTTGTTTTTTATTTATGTGAGTTTACATAAATGAAACAAATAAAATCTGCGAGAACAATACCTTCTTTCAACAAAAATCGCCGATTGATTGAGTAGAAATTATCGCTGCAATGTTCGTCCGAATCGAACAATACATGAACCTGCATTCTAATATTAAAAATTCAATTCATGAACTCCAGCTCTATAAAGAGTTTATAAGAACCAGTTTCGTTGTTTTCATTATTAGCCAAGAAACGATGGGATACGATCCATATCCTGTTATCCGTAAAAGATTAATGGAATCATCATCGGAATCCGTTTCGAACATGGCAGCCGTATCCGAAGATTAAATCCGGATCCGAGAGTGGTTGGGAACTAGATGGGAAACGAAATCCCGCTTCGGGCATATGCCGATAGTTCACCAGATCCAATCGGTTCTTACCGTACATCTTTGACATGGGTATGAAATATACAATTTCACAAAGCACTTAAACTTTTCTTTTCTATAAATTTAACAAATGGTAAATAAACAAAATCTCTTAAAGAACTACTATGGCAAAGTACGAACACTTGTCTTCTCAATTAGAGTTATTACGTCTTATAATTTCTAGAACAATATTTTTTATGTTTTTCTCAAATTATTGACTAATTTTCATTTGATATAGTACCAATAGTCTGTTGAAATAATAGTGTTTTCAATTTAAAGTAGATTATTCAAGTAAGTATGAATTCTAAAATAATCCAAAAAAAGAATCATTACATTTATTTTAATAATTTGCTTAAAAACAAAATCCATATGTCAATGAATTATTCCGTTCTACATACAATATATAAGTGACTCACAAGTAATATAACAGATGATGATAAATGCTTTATTTAAAACTCTTTGGGGGTTGGTGGCTCATTTTTGGACCAACTAGTTTTCAGTAAAGAAAAACGTGTTTATTTCATATTAATCTATTGAAGTCAGGGTATTTTTCCACATGCCCGTATATGTGTGGATTCCGACGCTAAAATATTAAACTATTAAATATGCAAGGTGATTAAAGTCACAAACAACTACACTTGTCATCTCATACTTTTTTTTTCTTCCTTCTCTTCAAATATCCCTTGTTCTTACTATTGAGATACAGTGACATCATAATTTTTCTCTTCTCTTCTGATCTTTTGTTTTCTGAGAATATCCTCATTCTTTATTGTGTGTATATACAGGATGACCCATAAGTCACGTTACCTAAGACATATTGAATATCTTTATTACAATTAGAACAAATGAGCTGATTTTTTCCTACCAAATCAAGAGGCATTTACCAGCTTTATATTCGTAAAGACATGCTTATGGAGATCCTTTGTTAAGTATGTTGTTTCTTGTTCTATCTGTGAAAAACTAAAATTTTTTTTGTTAAGATCAATACTGATATCTAACAAGCTATCTCTTTAGACTTGTCTTCTTGGATATAAAGCTTAAACATGCGTCTCGAATTGATAAAAAATTTAGCTCATTTACTCTAGCTGTAATGGATATATTTATCCTTTTTTTCTGGATCACATAACATTTGGATCACCCTGTATATTTCCGTTCTCATTGATGAATTCCTATTGGTCTTGAATTTGCAAAGCATCTCATTTCTTTATACTATTTTTAAAATTAAAACTAAACAAATGAAATTCTATAGAAAAAAATGAGTTTCGGATCTGAAGCTTCACATCCTAATACGACAGAAACAAGCGTTACTTCGATTTTTATGCAATCTTTTTGACGGAAAAGAAGACAAGTATCCAAATTTCTAAAATGAATTCAAGTCTGATGAAACATTAACACAAGATCTACATTTATCAATAAGACAATACAAGACTGCATACCCTGTAAGAATGATTATTATAGATTAATAACAACTTCACAATTATAGTATCGATTAAAAAAAAACTTAAAAACTATAATCTTTTAACTAAAAAAAATAAAATAAAATGTAATTCAAATATAAATGGCTGATGTCATCCGCAGGATTAAAAATTAATCAAATAGAATTGTTTCATTTCTAAAAACAAAAGTTAATTATATTAAATAATATTTTTAAAACAAATCCTAAAGCTTACTATATCATATTTAATAATATAATTTCATTTTAAATAAATCAGATTTTGCAACAGACTTATCGTATAGAAACAAAATATGTTAAAATTCAAACATTTTTTTGGATTTGCCTCAAAGATATACATTTTAATTAACACATTCGAGGCGATTCGGTTTTAATAGAGAATAGCTCTAATAAATCCATTTTCCTGTCTATTCTTCTTTCAACAAATGCACTCCTTGGCCTTTTCATTCTATGCTGGCTCGTTATTTCCTTTTTTCTGTTTGTAACATCATATGGACAGTTACTTTCTCTACGAACTGGATAATTTAAGTTCAAACCCAGTGCAAGACAAAAATCAACAAGCTGCACGAAGCGCAAACTCGCTGATCACAAGCTCGAAGCAAAAGAAGGATCTACGCAAGTTGTTCAAAACTCTGTACTAGCTGTTACGAGAAAAACAGGGAACAACAATCGAGAGAAGCCTGTCATACAACAATAAAGGGAGCAAAAACTTTGTTCTGATTGTAACAATTTTTTTTGTCTTGATTGTTTCAATGAGAAGCATCACGCTATGCAATAAATGATTTCAAAAATAGTAAAAGTAGAGCAGATGACACATTACATGTAACCTCCCACCTAAGGATAAACGAGAAAAAAGTGTTTTTCTATTAAGTATCTTGTTAAAATATAGTGGGATCCACCGGCGGACTCCGTCGCCTCGAATGTGTTAAAAATAATATACCAATGAGAGCAACCACTTTTAAAACAATTCCTATTATACAAAATTCAGTTGAAATTTATTGGTCTCGACCATTTCATATTATTTCTATTGAATTTCTCAATAAGATTTATTATTTAAGTGTTGTTCAAAATATTTCTAATCGATCGATATCAACTGTTAAAATGATAAATTCATCTAATCATTGTCCACATATAAATAAATTATTTAATGAAACATTTATGCAATTCCATCTTATTCGTCGTATAAAATATTATCATATACCATGTCAAAATTTTTCATTAAATCTTTCATGTTTTCATGATGATAATCATTTTTGTTTATGTTATAATTATGGTCGAAAGCGTTTATCAAATTGTTTTGATTTTGATCATAATATGATATTTGATTGTTTAGGACAATGTTTTCAAGATCGGCCAAATTGTCCACAAAGATCATTGTGTATATGTCGTTCATGTTATTATGGAAGAAAATGTCAATTTAGTACAAGTGAGTTTGGTTTATCACTTGATGCTATATTAGGTTCATATTATACCAAATATTAATATAAAACATCAATTATCTATTGTTAAATTTAGTTTAATATTAATAATTATTTTTATTTTAGTAGGATTTATTAGTGGTATTCTTACTTTAATTACATTTAAAAATAAAATTATACGTGAAGTTGGTTGTGGTTTATATTTATTAGGTTCATCAATTACTGCTTTAGTTATAATGATTATATTTAGATTAAAAATTTCAATACTTATTCTTACACAAATGACAGGTATTAACAATCGATTATTTTTAAAAATTCAATGTATTTTACTTGATTTTCTTAATATAAATCAAGGATTAAAGGCATGTATTGTTATTGAAAGAGCAATAACTGCAATGAGAGGTATTAATTTTAACAAAAAAAAAAGTAAAAAACCAGCTAAATTAGTTATTATTATTTGTACATTTATTTATGATCCTATTCATTGAAATTAAATTGATGAAGAAAATAATGATAATAATCAAAAACGAATATGGTGTATTGTTACTTATTCATCTAGTTTAAAAATCTGTAATTCTATTATACATACTTTTCATTTGTTTGCTCCATTTCTAATAAATTTAATTTCATCTATTATTCTTATGACAAAAAAATCTCATCAACAATCAAATTTACAAATTCATCGAACTTTTCCGAGAACAATTTCGACAACATAAACATTTATTTACTGCACCAATTGTTTTAGTTATACTTGTATTACTACGTTTAATTCCCTCGACTGTAGAGAGGGTCATATGAAAAAAAATAGTTTGTATGTTTGTTTGTGGGTTTGTGTCAGAGTTAAAGGTCAAAAGAACATTTACCTTTAAAAACATTTACCACTAACACTTCCGAAAAAATCTAGGTAAGCCTTCCGCCACAGTCTGCACCTACCGATCGGTTCTCAAGTCCAACAATACGGGGTACACGTAGGTCCTCAAGTGCTATACTGCAGACTTACCCATAGGTCCCCCACTACTATACTATAGAGATACCCAAAGAACCTCAAACGCTACTGTATGGGGCTACCCATTAGTTGAGAATTACTATACTACAGGGATATTCATAGGTCCGCAACTGCTACTATTTCAGGGTAGCTATACGTCTTCAGATTCTATACTGTAGGGGTATCCAAGTAGAGAAACAGGCGAGTGGGGGGGGAGATAGAGAAACCGTTCGTCGGGCTGCCAATATTGCCACTATTCTAAGGGTGAAACACAGGGTTGTTCCGACCGATTATAGGTTATGATAGATATTACCTATCTGAAAGAAACGTTTATATGAGATTTGTATATGGCAGTTAAAATGCTTTTAAAGTTTGTCTATCTATCTATCCTAATCAATCAAAAAAAAGCAACAGGTGGATCAGTGAAAATATCCTTGAACGTTTCCTAAGAATATTGGCCGGAAGGTTGTTGCGGTTAGGAAATCCAATAGTACGATTAGTTTTTTAGGATCTTATAAGAAACTTTTTCTACGAAAAAGATAGGCTTTTTTAAAAAAATATTCTTTTTTGAAATGGTTTGAGCCACAGGCTTTTGAGGTCGAGATAATCTATTGGTGTGATTCGTCGTAAAATATTTTTCTGAAATACTCCTTTAATAAAGAACGGCTTTCTTAGAAAAAAATTGGGCCTTTATAAGATTCCAGCAGATGTGCAGCGTTGAAGAGATAAAGTCTCTTGTTCATATATCTATATAGATTTTATAGAAATAATGTGTTTTGTATTTCTATATATAATATTTAGACAATTTCTTTTTGAATATTTTTCCTCGACTGAAGGGAGGGTCATATGAAAAAAAAATAGTTTGAGGGTGTGGGTGGCAGGTCAAAAAAACATCCATACAAAAAGAACTAAAACATTCAAAATTAACCTTTCGCAAAAGGTTTATCACACCAAGGTATGACAGTTGACCAACACCATTGCTTGTTGTGGTGGTATATGAATTAATCAATTAATGTTAGGAATTGATGTGGTTTGATATTTTTCATGGAAACGAGGTATTTTTTGCCTAATTGATGATTTCACCATGATGTGTGATGAACATCATTGCTTATTGTGGTGGTAGCTGAATTGATGAATGGAGGTATATGGTAGTATTAATTTCGTTAGAAGGGTTGTTTTCCTCGATTGAGTGGAGGATCATACAAAAAAAACTAAAATGAGTTTGTGTGTGTATTAGGGGTGTTACTTTGTCTTTACCTTTTCGTTGAAACACAGATTTTCTTTACCTTTGTTTTGCAAAGTAATGGTAAAATAACACCCCTGGTGTGTATCGTCGGTGGCATGTCAAAGGTCGCATTTGAAACATATTTATTTGACCCAAAGATTTTCGAGATTGAGGAATCCGAATCTGGCATTAGTTTTTTAAAATTTTTTTAAGAGTATTTTTTCACAAAGGATATGTTTTTTACGAATACAATTATACTTTATAAAGTTTGAGCGAAGATAATCGGAGACGAAGAATCGATTGGTGATGTGAATTTTCTAAAATTTTCTTGAGATTAGTTTTCCACACAAAGGACAGATTATTTTGCGAAAAAAATTTTTCTCTGTAAAATTTGATCAAAGGTAATTGACGCCCACGACTTAAATCGAGTTTACTTTCTGTTACATTGTTTTCATATAAAACCAAAAAGCTAACTTGTAGAAAAATAATCATCACCTGAGAAAAAAGTTTGATGCATGGAACGGCTAATCGTGAGTGGGTGATTCCCGCTCTTCGCCAATAAGACTTTCGCCAATTACTGGCGAAAGTTAGGTGGGTATATTGGCGAAAATCCAGTGAACTTTCGCCAATTGGCGAATATCCAGAGAGATAATTGACGAATATCCATGTGTCTTCGTCAATTATTTGGCGAAAGTCCATGTGACATTCGCCAATATTAGCGAAAGTTGAATGACATTATTACATGTACTCAAGTGTGTGAATTAGAATGTATTTAAATATGACAAAATGAAGTTTTAAAAATATGCTAAGTTAAAAAGAAAACAACAGAAAACATCATGTGAAATGACGTGGGAATAAAAAAAAATAAATATAAATAATATAAAGAAAGGCTAGAATAAGATAAATAAGAAATATAAGAAGAAAAATTCAATCTTGATCTGATGTTTAACTTAATGGTGATGATGAATCAGATTTTGAAATATTATTTTTGTTTTTCTTTCCTTTTTTACTCGATCAACTGGTTCACCAACAAGATATGCAAGATACATTAATATATCAATTAATGATATTTTCTTTGATTCTAATAAATTTAGGAGTTTCTCAACTTGTTTAGTTTTGCGTGCTGCTGCACGGATTGTGACAAGTATTGAATGATAGATATCTGAAAATATCTCTATCCTAATGTATATTAGTTGGATTTCTCACGAGAGATTATCCCAATTATATATGTAACATATTGTAATTTATACTAACAAATTCGTATCCGTTTTCTATTGTTCATCCTACAAAATCTAAAACTTCGAATAAAATTTGTGATGATGACACAAACGAATGTTATCTATTTTACGGATAGATGGTAATCTTTTAACTCAATATCAATTTAACATTCAATTACATGACAGTTCGATGGACTCTCGCCAATATTGGCGAACGGTTATTGGAATGTCGCCAATTGGCGAAAGTATTGGTATTCACTGGCGAAAGATCAGTGGAAATTCGCCAATTGGCGAACTTCCGGCTACCCGGTGATTTGA
This sequence comes from Macrotrachela quadricornifera, assembly GCA_022393335.1. NCBI lineage: Eukaryota > Metazoa > Rotifera > Eurotatoria > Philodinida > Philodinidae > Macrotrachela > Macrotrachela quadricornifera. The sequence continues at coordinate 43,473 of JAJEKB010021788.1, read as the reverse complement.
CTTGTTTGTTGAAATAATTGAAACGTGCAAAAGGCAAATGAGAACTATGAATTATTAGCTGCTCAACGAAGCCTGAAAGATGGAACGGCTAGCCGTGAGTGGCGCCGACCAAAGACTAGCCGTTCTCGTAATTGGTCGCGAAAATTGTGCTTTAGTATAGACTCAAATGAATCATTTGTAAACTGATTCTTAGCAGATTAAACCAATGTCGTTACTGTTAAATGATCGCGATCATAATAAGGAGTTAAGTCCATAAAATTATGCGTTCTTTAAGCAAAATTTCAGTTTTATAAAATGAGAACTAATTGAAAGAGTTTTATATTCTTATGATTCTATATGGAATCAAGGGTTGGAATATCTAACATGATTGGACAAATTTTACTTAAATGTAGTGGTATAACATTTCTCTGAGAAAAGGGTCAACGAATTCACAGGCTGAGCGCTACCTTGGTGAATTTTGTTCTATAATGATAGTTTTAGGATAGTATAAAAGTCTTAAATGATACAGGTGTTTCTACTTCGTGTTATGTGAAGAATGTGAATGAAAAATAGAGTGGGGAGAGATATTACAACTTTTCTTGATTCAGTCGACGGTCAAGTGAGTCGAAGCGACGAACTTTACTTGTAAAATAAAGTTTTCGAAATTCTACAAAACAGACAGTTTTTTATTTGTTAATTTTTAAAACTAGTATCATGAACTTTTTGCAATAGATTAATTTTGTATAATTAAAAGAAAAAATAAAGATGTAATTATTAATATAAAATGCATAATATATAGATATGAATCATTTCTACACTGTTTTAAAACTGCTTGTGATAGTTCTTATCATATTAGTATTGATGAGAAAGAAAAAAAAAACAACATCGTTATCTTTCATCTATACATCACATGTCAGTATATATATTAAGCAAAACTCTTTGTTTTTTTCTTCACTTTCACGAGTTTATTCTTATCGTTCGTGACGTTTTATTAGACAAAGCAACTAATTTATATCAACTACGTAAGTAGGAAATAAAATAAAGTTTGAAATATACGTTATTATTTCGTACATTTATAAAATGTAGTAATGGCAAAAAAGGTTAATTATAAAATTAGCCATCGTTTTCTTGATGCAAAGGAAGAGCCCACTCGACAACTAAAGCCAATCGAAGGCTATGAAAAGAAACCGTTGGCATCTCTCGAAGAGTCTGTGAAACAAATTAAAGACTTGGTGGATGATAAACAAATGACAAATTCGCCAGGCAGCATACAAATAAAACAACTAGTGGGTGATGAACATATTAAAAATTTAGTAAACGGCCTTGACAGGAATATATGGTTGGCAAAACTCAACTCAAAGGAGCCGAAGGATAATCTCACCCAAGATGAATCGGCTGCCATTCATCTTTATACAATGCAGTGGCCAGATTCAGATGATAATCTGTGCACTGTTCTTAATAAAATTCTTCGATCAGAGAACCGAGATATTCTCAAGCCATGGTTCTCGTATCTCAAACTTATTCTTACCGCATTATTTAAAGTGCCATCAAAAAATGGAATAATTTGGAGAAGTATCCGTGGCAATGTTAGTAATGAATATCAAGATTATAAAATCTGGTGGGGCTTCAGTTCCTGCACCGAATCAGAGATTGTAAGAGATCGATTTCTTGAGAACTCTGGACAACGTACCATATTTAAGATAAATTGTATAAATGGCAAAGTTATCCGGCATCATTCTGCGTTTGCGGATGAAGAGGAAGTTCTTCTGATGCCTGGTACTTATCTGCGTGTAATAGACAAGATCACTTTAGCAGATGGTTTATGCATTATTCACTTACAAGAAACAACGGCCCCATACGAATTGTTAAAACCTCCATTCAGTCCACAAGGTAAGAACTTTATTTTGATATCTCAGAAAATTTTTACCTTCGAGGCATTATGTTCTATTACGGGTAAAAATTGGTCAAAAAAGGTGACCTTTACAAATAAACTCCATGTTTGGAGCTAACTTTTTCGTCCATATTTTATGATATGTGATAGAAACGCTGCGTAACAAGAAATAATCAAAAAACTACTGTCTGTTTCAAAATAGAAGGCATCTCACGGTTTTTTGAATAACTCTTGATAGGAACAAGATAGAGACTTGGAGTTTTCACCATTCGAAACAATCTTGAGGCTGGGGTGAGGGTGGGTGATGAATCAGTATAAATGATGCCATAATACTCAGCAGAGTCGAAAGCTTATTATTCGTTGATTTGGGCAGCTGAAAGTTGATAAAAGAGCACTGAGTAGGTTGAAAATCATGCATTTCAGGGTATTCAGTGTATGAGGTCTAGTATCTCATAGGAATGTCAGAAAAAGGTTAGGTTGGCTTTGTTCGATAGAAAAAAGGTAGAGCTATCAACTGGTACCCTTAGAATAAAAACGGTAATGGAAAATTTGAAAACCACAGTTTTGTAAAAATCTCCATTTCTAACAAATCAGAGGGTAAGGAGGAACTCGAGTGTAAATGTTTCAATGCCCGCAACATCTCTCTTTCGAATGGTGAAAACTACAGGTCTCTATCTTGTTCCTATCAAGAGTTATTCGAAAAACCGTGAGATGCCTTCTATTTTGAAACAGATAATAGTTGTATTGAACAAAATTACTAGCAATTCATTTAGCTATTCGCATTGCTAACATCTTTTGTTTACCTTTTCATTTTAGTCGATCCAGGTAATTCACTTCTACAAATATTGGACAGAGATCTCAGACTTGATGAAGAAATTGGCTCTGGAGGTTTTGGCACAGTTTATCGGGCTACATGGTTAACAATTGATGATGTAGTTGCTGTCAAAAAACTACATTCTATCCATTTGGACAAGGAAACCGAGCAAACATTTTTTAATGAGCTGTCAGTATTGAATCGTGTTCGTTATCTTCACATTGTCACTTGCTATGGTGCATGTCTGGAGAAAGGAAAGTATGCATTGGTTATGGAATACATGACATTAGGATCGTTGCATAAGATGTTACATCAGCAGAAGATGGAAACATCATGGCCCGAACGGTTGTCTATTGCTTTGCAAGCAATCAAAGGAATTAATTATTTGCATCAGTGTCAACCACAAATCTTACATCGTGATATCAAGCCGTTGAACTTTTTGTTAGAAAAACATTACGAAGGATATTTAGTCAAAGTTTGTGATTTTGGTTTGGCTAAAACACGAAATGAAACAACACGTCAGACAAAAGGCAATACTATGATGTCTTTTACGTTACCATGGACGGCTCCTGAAATATTGCGTTTAAAACCTTATACAGATAAGAGTGATATTTACAGCTTGGGTATAGTTTATTGGGAGCTAGCTACATACGAAAAGCCTTATGAAGATCATCATAATGACAATATTCGGGCATTTGTGGTAGCTGGCGATCGTTTAGATATACCAGATACTACACCTTCGAATTTTCGCAGAGTCATTGAACAATGTTGGGCACATAATCCAGGTGACCGACCTTCAAGCTCTCGTCTGATTGACATGATTAAAGATTGTACCCAAAAGCAAAGTGAGTGTCACATCTCTACTTTTTCATAAAATCTCACAAATTGAGGATGAACATGTGGAAATACTGAATGATTGTTATATGGACAAATTCTACTTTACTAAAGAAGCAGAAAAAAGTATCACCTTATATGACTAGAATTTCATCACCTACTAACACAGTATTTTTAAATTGTGTGAGTGTGAAGGATGTAGAAGGAAGAGTAGTCGAAACTATATTCCTAACTGGAAGATATTTCATGTTCCAAGTTCTAGTGTGTGGAGCTTTATCGATGAAATATCGATTCATGTCAGCGACAATGCCATGACAAAGACCGAAACAATTCAAAATTGTTTTGAGCCACTTCACTACTGTTCGATATTTAATCATTTCACAAAGTTAGCCTGTTTACATTTATTCATTCTTATTCGATTTTATTTTGAGAAGACTTATGTAGGTTAACTGCTCATCTAAGTGCTTGTGTGAACTCAGTTTTCATATGCTATCCAATATGTCAAATTGAACTTTCAGTTAAAAATATAAAAGCATCATAATCAGAACTTCAAATATTAAGATAACAATATTGAGGCATTTAATAACGACAATTTCAATGAAAGTATTGTATTGAGTGATAATAATGAAAATAGTTCAATTTTGTGCGATCTCATAAAAAAGAATTTATATCATCATTATTAAATCAATAAGCTATAAAAGAAATGTGTTCATTCTCTATGAAAATTAATAGTAATATGTCGTTTAAGAATATTCAGAGTCGAGAAAAAAACGATATAATTATTTTTTAGAAGAATTAGCCACGCAAAATAATGAAAAGCTAATGCAAAGAAATATTAATGGAAGGCCGTACATAATACATTACGACCTAATTTCAACCATTTCAGTTTTCCTAGTGATCTTCCAATATTTCTTATAGTCTTTCCGACTGTTGATTTTAACCATAGCCTATTCGTCCAAGTAAACCATAGTTATACGTCTTCTTTAACTAATTTGATTGTTTTTCCATTCATTACTATGTTTACTACTGACCTTTTTACTTTTGTATGAAATAATGGTACTAATATTTTCGGAACATGTATCCGTTGTTTACAATTTTTTGAATAAATAGAAACTTGATTACAAATTGATGCACCTTCTTTTTCTAAATATTTAATCACCGGAGCAAAGTTCTTCATTAAGGATGGTTTAATCTATATATATAAAGAAGAATGTCTGTCTGTCTGTCTGTTCGTTATGGATTCGATCCCTGTACGAGCTAGCGTCACCAAACTTTTTATGGTGCATCCCCAGGCCCGGAGGAAGGTCATAGCGGGGTCACCCACCGATGGTGTGGGCGGTGGGTGTGTGGGTGAAATCTCACTCAGACAGTTGTCTTAACTAACACTACCAAACTTTCCACGGTGCTTTTCTGAGTACGGCGGTAGCTTTAGAGAGGGCTGGTACCATTAATAGGAGTAGGATGGTGGGGGGGGGGGGGGTTT
>JAJEKB010021788.1:0-12094 GCA_022393335.1 Macrotrachela quadricornifera | reverse complement strand
TATTGAAACTCGTGATTTTGAACAAACGAAATAGTCCAATATCATGAATTATATATCAATCAATAGCTCTTTCATAGATCTATCTATTGCACGACCAAAATCTAAACTATTCCCATCTCAGAAAGAGATCGCTCAGGGGACGGGGATTTGGGCACCTATATATATATTTTTGTTTTTTTATTGATGTATGTGTCAGAAATAGCGTACAGGTTAAATTTGAACATCATTCAATGAAAATTTTGTTCAAAATGATATTTAAAATAAATAAAAAAAATCAATAAAAATTCGAAATATTGGTTTTAGCAATAAAAAACAAACAGTAACACTGTTTGCGTTCTACCGCTGGATTTTAATGTAACTTGAGTCAAGCAATATTTTTAATGCACCCACGAAAAGAAATTTTTTAGTTTAGACATGAAAAATCCTCGTTTAGTAAATATTTTTTATTTTCTATGTATTTTACATAGAATGTTCTCATTAGGAACATTTTTTAGGTATGTGGTGTTTTTTTTTTTTTAATAAAACATTTTTAAACATTAATATATGAAATATCACGTGCGACCACTTATTCTGGGTCACCTGTCAGCTTTAAAATATAGTGAGAACTAACGACGGGTCTTATCACCCCGAACGGGTGAGTGAGTTTGCACTTTTCTAACTGTGATATTTTTTGTAAAGTCCTTGCAAAGAGAATTTTCGTATTCGAAACCCTTCAATTTTAATAATAGTCCCCAGTGTGGCCGATTTCATCAGTAAAAGCTCTGAGGAACTCGTGAATTTCGTGGACAATACTCTTCTCTCCAAATAGATTGTAAGGGAATTTCGTAGGATTGTACGGATTTTGGTCAACTTTGAACACTCCCAATCCCATGAAAAAAGTTTTCGTTCAGTATGTACAACGCTTGATGGGGCATTGCCCCCTCTGTAATTTTTTCCTGGTTACGCCACTATGCGTTATGTGTTCGTCATTGGACTTTTCTCGCGTGCGTGATACCTATTCCACAGGACTTTTTTCACCGTACCTGGAACCTCTGCTACAGATCTTATCCCGTCGTGCGTAGGATATCTTTCATAAAGTTTTTCCCACCATGCGTGGGGTATCTCTCACAGAGCTTTCTCTGCCGTGCGTGGGATATCTTTCAGAGCTTTTTCCATCGTGCATCAAGCATCTTCAACAGGACTTTTCTCATAGAGCTAAAGCTGAATCCTCACTCTCAAATTTGCATTGAACTGCATCATTTGGTTAGAAAGTGAGTAAAATCACAGTTTCTTACGACTTGGATGAAGTTTCACGCACACCTCCTTCTCTCATCTCCGATCACTCTGCCGACTTTTCTAAGCAATCAAGGAACTGATGCGAATAGTTCCGTGACACTATCTCTCACGATGACTAAATACATAGCGAACAGACTCATCAGAATTTCGATCTGTATTGATCGCGATGAAATTTCATCTAGCTCCTTTCGCGCACCCCGTTTGGTGGTTTCAACCTCAACTCGACTTTCCTCATGAGCTAAGGAAGTAGTGTGAAAAGTTTTGTGACGCTAGCTATAACAGAGATTGAATGCATAGTGAACAGACAAACGTTTTTCTTTAACTATATAGATACGTCATCGTTGTGAGTCAAGAAAAAGAACAAATACATTGTTTCTGTGAGTCATAGAAAACAAATGGATACATAGTAGTTGTGAATCAAGGAAACACTCGTATACATTGTTCTCTTATAACCTATTACAAACCTTCGATTTTCACACTTACACCAAAGAATCATCAATACAAAATAATTAATCTTAGAATCATAACGGATTCGCTAAACTTCTGCAAAATTCATGCAACTTTCATTGCCATATGACAGGGGTGAAATTTCATCCAAACACCCCCACCCTACTCCTATTAATGGTAACAGCACTCTATAAAGCTACCGCTGCACTCAGAAAACCATCGTGGAAAGTTTGGTAGAGTTAGCTCAGACACTACTATCTGGGTGAGATTCCACCCTCACACCCTCGATGGGTGACTCCGCTATGACCTTCCTCCGAGCCTGGGAATGCACCATGGAAAGTTTGGTGATCGTAGCTTTTACATGGACGGAATGCATAGCGAACAGACAGACAAACAGACAGACATTCTTCTTTATATATATAGATGCTTTATTGATGTCAATAGCATTTTAACTAATGAGTGTTCTCTGTCAAGATAAGTGAATTTAAATTGTTTGAACAATACTCAACTTCCCTCACTTGTCTGTTTGGGCTCTAGGATGGGTATTCGTAAGAAATATGAATACTGCAAGAGAATACCACACGGCATCTCTATTAGAGAATGGAAAAAGTTAGTTGCAGGTGGAAAATCGACTAGTAGTTTCTTTAAGAGAATCGAATTGTAGGATTCATCAACCGGCAACTGGACAAATACTGGCAACATGAACAATGCACGATGTATACATACTGTATCTATGTTAGCAAATGGAACAATCTTAGCTACTGATGGTTCAAATGACAATTCTTTTAACAGTTGAATTGTATTGATAAACTCTGACAGTAATATTAACTTTAATAGACTAAGACATTATGTTCTGCTTTTCTGATCTGATTATTTAATCACACACACTTCAATAAAACTAATAATAGTCGAATAATTTACGAGTCACTTCAGAAATAAGACTGTCATCTCCTTTTGTTAAATTTCTACAGTAAAAACGTGCGTAATTAGTTAAAAAGATCATTTCATAAAAATATATATAGAACACATATGAAAAGCAGACGTATTATCTACCTTCTACCATCTAATTATGCAATATCGATTTTATGATTTAAAACAATATTTCAATAAACTTTTGTCCGCCAATGATTCAATTTCATCATAGATTCAAACAGTGATAAAATTCACAGAAGAGTGAATCAAACATAAAATGACTGTGTTTATTGACGTCATTCGATCAACAAAATAATATTACAACAATATGAAATAAAACTAGAATGATATTGAAAGATTGCTCAACAAACTACTGATACTATTAAAACAGTAAGATATTAACTGTTAACTTAAAATTAAGATAAAACTTGTTACTCATTTTTTTCCAATAATAATCATTCATCATATATGAATTATATAGTATATTCATTCTTGTTGTGAAAGAACAACCAACAAGCAAGTTTATTATTTGTCGATGTTTTTTCTTTGACACATTACAATAACAAGCACGTACAGAATAAAAAAAAACAAATACAGGGTGGGCCATAAATAACACGGCGATAAGAAATTAAAATATCTCCATTGCAGCTTGGGTAAATAGGCTGATTTTTTTGTCAATTCAAGAGACATGTTCAAAGTTTATATTCATAGAGACATGCTTAAAGAGATTCTTTGTTAAATATCAGTAGTGATCTCAACAAAAAAATTTTACTTTTTCACAGATAGGAACAGAGTAGTCAAAAATCCACGCACTGGAGAAAAAATTGAATATCTCTGCTATAACTCAACCAAACGGGCTGATTTTTTTACCAAAAATAGAAGTATGTTTGCACTTCAAATTTATACAGACACGAACAATGCACTTAAGAAAGAATATCTCTAAACATGTCTTTGTGTATATAAAGCTTGGGCACGTCTCTATCATTGATAAAAATATCAGCTTCTTCACTCGAGCCAAAATAGAGATATTGAATTTTTTTTCGGCTGTGTGGGTTTTTTGGGTCAGCCTGTCGAAAAAGAATTCAATATCTCCATTACGACTCAAGCAAATTAGCTGATATTTTTATCAATGGTAGAGCCACGCTCAAGCTTTACATACATAAAGACATGTCTCTTGAATTGACCAAAAAAAATCAGACCATTTACTCAAGCTGCAATGGAGATATTTTAATTTCTTATTGCCGTGTTATTTATGGTCCGTCCTGTATATATTGGATTTTATTCAGATTTTTTATTCTAGAGTTTCTAGATCAAATCTGCTCTAAATTAATACGACTAAATGGACAATAATCAGGTATGTTTTGAAGTTTTACGATATTTTCTGTTTTGTATGATATTTCACTTAAAATAAATCAAATGTTTTTTGAAAAGATGTATAATTCAGTTGGAAGAAGAATCTGAATATGATTAAGATTTCTGGTTTTTGTACTAACATCTCAGATAGACTATTGATATCAAACATTTTTTTTTATTCATATTCAAATCTTATATATCTATTTTTATGTGTTTTATTGAACTTATAGCGACAACACGATATAATGTTACGTATGTTGCACATGACATCTGGTCGGTATAATTTCAATGTTGTCAAACCAGACAATAATGATCTGTCGATCGGTTCTCGACAAAAGAGATTACAATTAGCTTCGGCTGATATCATTCAAAAACAGACTCATGAAGCAATTAAAACTGCGAATGAATCAAATTTTAAAAAAATTAAAGATGAATATCAATTAATCAATGATAAAAGAATCGCAAATCAATCATCTATTCAGCATACTAATATAACATGTGATGGATGTTTTAAATCACCAATCATGGGTGATAGATACACATGTATGTTTTGTTCAAATCTCGATTTTTGTCAAAATTGTAAATCATTAACAACTCATCAACATGATTTAACACATCCATTAATATATATTCGTGATTCAAATCTAATTCAATCATCGATTTACACTAAGAACATTAGTGAACTTATACATTTGAATACGAATTGTGTGGGTTGTTGGGCATCACCTATTATTGGTATAAGATATCATTGTATTCAATGTGCAGCTGGCATCCCACCGACAGTTTATAAAAAAAGTGGAAAAAAGAGGACTCGTGTTTCCTAAAAAAGGAGGATTTCCATTTTAAAAGAGGAAAAAAGAGGCGTACAGTCTGGGCTAGTAAAATGTCAAGAAACACTCATGTAACAGTCAGAAATGGATGAAATAGGGTTTTATTGATCTGCATTCAACACCGACCGAAGAAATTTGCAAAATTAAGAGGTTTTGTATTTGTTGGTAATGATGGTCGTGTAATTCTTGTTTTACAGACCTTAGAAAAAAGAGGATTATGCAAAAACAAACGAAAGGAAAAGAAGTTGCTGCAAAAGTTTTCTACTGTAATATATCGTTGACTGAATACGTGCAGAAAAAGAGATCAAAAACGCAGTCGATATCAAAATTCGTTTAGTTTTCGATAGCACATGAACAGAAAGAACTAACACATACGAAAAAGAAGTTAAAATGTTTTTGCTGCTCAAAATAACTCTCTTGGTATAGGATGAACGATTGTGCTGTTCAGGATGGAAGAGAAAAGTAACAGAGAACATATATTTGTAAACTAGAAAATTATAGAGTAAATATATTTGGTTAAAAACTTCTGAAGTTCTCCTCATGGGTACCTTTAAAAAACTTTTAGGTTATACGCCAGAAATTTTTTCTTTAGACTCGATAGTATAATTGTAATCGATTTTAGAGGTTTGAAATTACTTCAAATTCAATAGCCATTGGATAATAAAAGTAAATAATGCAAAAGAAAACATTATCCAGAAGTGCCGGATCTGCCACGAAAACGGAAAAATTTCTCCAACGCAGAAAATTTCTTCAGAAATTTTCCTTGTTATTAAAATAAAAATTTTGGTTAGTTTTTATCAAACCACGAAATCTATGCATGAAGATCATGTCCCAATTTCTACACAACAGAATCCACAACAAAAAGTTTTCCTACAGTCAATAATTGTTCGAAGACTTCCCCAAATTGGAAAAATTCCCCTAACGCTCGTTGGCACACATCGGTAGATTTTGCATATCTGACATTATCGACCTCTGAGTATGATACGCTGAAATTAAGTTTTCGTCATGTTCGATAGAACTAGGTTAAAAATAAGCAAATTCTGATCCTTCCAAGGTATGATGTGCGGAAATTTTCCCCTAAAGCCGAAGGACGTCTTAACTAACTCATCGTCATGATTATCAGTTGGTTGAGATCTTAAAAATCGCGCTACAACTCGAATTTCTATCCTTTGGCTTTCGCTCAAGCTTTATAATGAATTGTAAAAGAAAAGTATTTGGTTGCGCTCAAGCGTTGAGATTTCACATTCATGCTTGCTCATCTGTAAATCAATCACATTTTATTGTAGTATTTCTCAACTTTAGCTGTGCTTTATACCAATTTTAATTGAGCCGATCATAAATAAGTCAAAAGATTTCATTGAAATCGTTTCGAGTTATAGTCAATCTGTCTCATTCTCATTATATACCTAACAGGATTTCCAATTATTTTTGACAATTGACGGACTAAAATCTTGATAAAAATATAACATTTTTCACAACGTTCCACTCGATCTTTTGCAATGCACAAAATCAAAATGCTGTACTCATAAACTTTCTGCGAGAAATTTTTGAGAAAAATATGCTTATGAATTTGTACCGAGCACAGATCTAAAATTCACTTTTAGAATTGCTCGGAAGACTTTAGAAATTCTCGTGAAAAATGTAAGAAATTTCACCAAAAAGTTCAAGATTCTTCAAGAAATCAATGTTATTCCCTTTCTGTTTACAAGTTCTGGTCTTTACAACAAAAGTCTTCAGTCTTCTGATTGACTTTCTTGGTTAGAAGCATATTTATTCATTCAAATTAATTGTCATTATTGATTTTTTCTGAAAAAAGAGGAAAAAGAGGATTCTTATCAAAAAAGAGGCTGAAAAGAGGAGTTTCAAGAAGAAAAGAGGAAAAGGAGGAAAAAGAGGCGGAGTGGGATGCCAGATGTGCAGTGAATTTATGTGAAAAATGTGAATTTCTTGGTTTACATGATATTTCACATAAACGTTTAAAAATTGTTTTTCCTGATAAATAACATACTGTTCTGTTGAAACTTGTCTTGATGATTTTCTTTTTAAATAAACCCAATAATATAAATAGAACTTGAAGGTATATCTCGGAAGTGAGATTAACCTGTTATTATTCATCAAAATTTCAGTTATGTAGCTGGTTTTTCATATTTTCAATCGTTCACAGCGTGACGCAATATACATATCGTGTACTCCTATTTAGTGCCACAGATTCAGAATCTATAATAAACTTAGTAACTATTGATGAATCGTCTGTTTTCATTCTTTCTTTCACAAATGTAATATCAAAACTAAATTTCTGCACATATTAATGACTGATAAATCAAAATTTTCTTTCAAACGATAATCGACATCTTAAACAATATTTAATGATTGATACGAAATCATTGCAAATCTTCTTTAACATTGTTTACTATTGAGTAACCTTCAATACTCATCTTTGATGTTAAAATTTTCACCTTGCATCAGATGTAATACACACATTTGAGAAACACTTGAACGTCCCATTGATGTAGGCCTTCGAATTTGACAACGATAATTTAATATTTCTTCAAGTATAGATATTATTTTCACGATCTGCTGTCTGGTGAAAAGATATTTGAATTTTCGTATATATTCAAATTATATTCACTATTTACTTTCCATCCTTTGATTCATATTGTTTATTCTCTTTAGTCAAAGAAACTTTTTTTTAAAAGACAAAATTCAAACATGTAAGAACAAATGTTTCCGGTTTCAAAGTATCCATAATCGTTTCAGGCTTGAATGTTATCCGATCAATTTTTTCCCGGTCCATTTCGAACAGTGTTGGATTTTTATTGGTCAATGCAAAACTTTTTGTATCTAAAATCACACCAGAACGATAGACTGTAACAACAAGTTTAAAACTGTTGTGATAAATTGGCATTGCTACAAATGAATGAAGACCAAAGGTTTGTTGTGGATTTGGTAAGAATATTGACAAAGGACGTCCATAACCATTATATACTACCGTATCTCCTGAGTCGGTAAATGCATTCAAAAATTTCAATTGATGAGTATTCTTAGCAAAAGCTTTAAACATATAGTAAGCATTTTCCCAATTGAAACCAGCGTACCCATTCGGAATATGATCACCTTCAGGTTTCGCTTGAGGAATATTAGCAAATGATACTTTTGAAATACGTAACGATGCTGAAATGATAATTATCAATTTCTTTGTATCTTATTACATTCATTGAAATAGATCTTACTAACCTCTCGTCGGTTCGGCATTTGTATTTATGGATGGTGTAAACAATGCCAATGATCCTAGTTCCAAAGATGGCGGCGATAAGGATTCATAAACTGGAGCCGATGGCGTAACTACATGTAATTCAGAAACTCTAGATAATTCTTTCAATCAATAATTACTTACAATCTTGTGGATCAATAACTAATTGTGTTTTTCTTGCATAATTCTGGTTTAGATGAAGTCGATTGTATAGATTCATCATTTTATTATAATTTTCCATCACTATTGATGGTGTTTTGCCTGCTTTAGTGAAACTGTTCGTGAGTGTTGTTATTTGGTTTTCTAAACATTTCAAAGTATGTTGTCCATTATTTCTTTTATAAGTACAACTACATTTTAGACATATTTCTTCTTGAGGTAAACATTCTTTTTCATGTTCATCTAAATCTTTTTTAAGCATTTCTTTTAAACAATTTGAACATTGTGTCAATTTATAATCACATTCTTCTAATTCATGTTTTTCCAATGCTTCATAAGGTATAGACAAAGTGCATCCATTCATTTTATAACGACAATCTAATTTTAATTTTGATAATATTTTAAGAAGAATAGGAGGAGGTCGTTTCTCTTGAAAATAACAGTTAAATGGACATTTATTTGGATTATCATTCAACCATAAACGAATACACTTTAAACAGAAAGCATTTTCACATGTCTTACAAGCAATAGGTTTCCATAGGATGTTGGTACATATAGGGCATGAGATAAAATCGTCATCAAATTCTCCATTAATACGATCGGTTGAGAGAGAATCAGTACGAATTATTGTTTTACTGGAAGCCATCACGATAAACGATCAAAAAAATAATGAAAATAAGCTGCAACTTTTCTACACTCGGACACCCTACGTATGTTTTAAATATTAACTGATAGATTCTTTTTCTTTTTATACCCTACACTTACCTGCTTCATGTAATTACATTCATATTTATTTTTTCATTCGTTGATTCACAATCTCACCGTTTGTCAATGACATACATTTTGGTATGAATAAGTGTTAATGATGACAGTAGGTATACAGAGACCGAAATTGATCCTTATTGTCAACAGAAATGGATGAAAAAATGTCGTATTAATCAGAATCAACAAGGAAAAAAACAACGGATAGAAAGCAAACCAACCTTCGTTTTTTTTATAACAAACCGTATATAGAAATCAGAGAATTCTCATTTTCATAAATCGACTACGAATGTTAGACTATGAATCGTTCATGCATCCTTCGTACCCGTCTATTAATTCAGCATAATTTGTATCTCACTCATTTAGATCATCTCTTTTCAGCAACTCGTAATTTTGAAAACATATGGCTAAACACATGAAGAGATTGAGTAGATATTTAGCTTATTATGAACAATTAGCTGTGTTCGACATGCTGTAGGAGTGTCTACAAACGATTATTCGCGTCTCTGTAGGATGCACAGATTAAAGGCTTGTATTTATTTCGTGCAAACTTTATTATAGTTTTGATATTTAACAAATTGTAATGAAACACGAGTATTTTTTACATAAGTGGAATTATAATGAATATTTGCCTAGGAAATTCAATCCTCTTTACTCTTATTAAGAATTATATTCTTGCCAATCAGAGCAATGATAGAACTATAGAGTGCTTGCATTTGAATTAATCGTATCTGCTATGTATCTAACGAAAGAAGTTAAAACTGGAAGAATTATGGTGGCAACCGTGAAAATCCTTGAAATAAAGAGAAAAATTTTGATGATTTTTCCAAGTTAAGATAGTGGTAGATAATGTCATTGACGAAAGACAAAAATAGATTTCAATTCTAAGTTGGCCAAGTTTATGGAATTTGGCCCATAAAACACTTACGTATCTTTAAACTAATCCAAACATATATCCCATCTTATAAATCTCGACGAATTATATTTATGGTAATAATTTTAGTTCACAAAACCATTTATGTATGGAGATATATGTTATAGAAATTTAACTGAAAAATGAGACTTTGTATATTATTTTATTGTACAGGCCTAACGCATCGACTCATATACTGACTTTTAATTTTCGATCATATCAATGGTCCATTTCAAGTAATAGTGTTACAAAATCATACACTAATGAAGTCTTTAAGATAAATTTCAATAATAAATGATTTAGCAGGTTTTGGATAGAGCAAATTTTGCTCCATCAAAAGTTTTTTTTCTCTACAGTAAAGAGGATCAGATTGATCCTATCAAAGTAGGACAGGAATGATCGTTTGTCGTACAACTGTCAGCAGTTGTAGGATTTCAGATTATGATTAATTCTTGAACTTATTAGCTTTCTATGGTAAATTTTTGTTACACTTTTTTATATCCAACAAAAGATAAATCACATAAGACATAGAAACAGATAAACTTTGTTTTAACACGTGAAATCACATATTGTTGAACCAGAAATTTAGTACTAAGCGATGTCATTATCTGGAAAAAGTTAAATCGGCTTTCTCTGAAACGTCAAGAGTTTTTCTAACTACACAAAAAAAAGGTGTAATGTAATACATCGTGATCTTTCGTTTATTACCACTGCAGTATAATCTTTTCAATATTTATAATCGTAACCTATTCGTTCGCGAAATCTTTTATGCCGTAAAACTTATCAAAGACGTGTTATACATTGTGATTATGTGTGATTTTGTAGTTTCTTCTGTGACTTTAAAGCCTTTTTAGATATTTTATTGGAATATATCCTTGGGTGACGTATTCATCGTTAGAAGTTATAAACTCTTCACTTAGTAGTTATAAACTCTTCACTTAGTAGTTTATTTCGTCCAAGCATTCGAAAAGACTTTAAGTGAACACAAAAACAATCACATGATTACAAACGACCACATCGTATAACAAATCTTTCCTAAGCTTTATGACACAAAAGAATTTATGAAACACTAGATTATGATCATCAGCTGTGGAGAAGTTTTTTAAATAGTAATAGACGAAAATATATGATTTACAACCTTCTATTCTTTTTTAGTAGAATGTAAGAGATATTCTATTGTTATTACTGCTTTTATCTATAAAAAGAGCTTTATTTCTCGTATATTCGCATATATAGCTTCGAAAAGAAAGCATAAAAAGGTATATGGTAATTCCGCCTTGTCAAAATATCTCTCATATTTCGAGTAGTTTTTTTATTGATATAAGGGTCGCTTACATAAAAAAAGCCAAACTGAAATAGACTGCTTTCATCGGACGAAATTCATCGCGAAACTCTTGATGTATCAAATATACTTGTAATTCTCATTATTTTCGGGCTCATTTCAAGCAAACTTCAAAGACTATAGATTTTATTAAGGGGGCCCCCCCTCAGAAATGATTTCCCACTTAGAATGGGTCTTTTGAGCTGAAATTTTCAGGAATGAGTGATCTTGGAGAGAAACGCCTCTGATAAAAATTTCAGCCCGATTGGTCATACTAGACCGGAGTTTTAGCTGATTCATAGGTCATTTTTAGCCTTCAGGAGAATCGGCAAAACTCCCTCGGGGTATGAGGTATCGAGCTCGGGCTGATTTCAAATTAAAGCTAATGTCAGTACGCAGATTTTCATCAACCAGAATTTTTAAATTCAATTCCATTGATTTTTTATGACCACTTTAGTGGATGGGTCTGGAAATTGGCGCAAAAAATGGTCACCCAGCGACAGTAAATTCCACTTTTCTCAGGCCAGGAATCGAATTTAAAAAAACTGGTTGATGAAAAGTTTCCTTTCGTGGAGATCTTTAAAACAAAAAAAAATATTGAATATAGCTCAAACCGCAAGGGAGGAGTTCCAATTTTTCTGATCGGAAACCATGTTTTGAGAAAAACGCTAAAGAAGTTTCAGAAATGAATTTTTTTCATTCAAATTCAAAAAAACCATATTAAAATGGCAAATTTCCAATACATTTCATAGAACTTTTTTAAAGCGCGTAACCGATGCAATAAGCTAACACCATCTATCATGCTAGTTAGTACAATAAAACCCCTCTAAAATGTTCTATTTAATGCTGATGCAAGTGACAACGCAGTTTTT
>JAJEKB010021787.1:0-17928 GCA_022393335.1 Macrotrachela quadricornifera | reverse complement strand
CTATTTGTTTTTTCTTTCTTATAAAACTTTATATACAAAAGAAAAAGACAAATAATATGCTAAATACGATTCATTGTTTTTTTTTCTCTTTTAGAAAAATTGATGTTGAATTTAGATAAGAATATATATATATAATTATTACTTATTAAAAAAAAATGTTTTTTAAGTAATGTCAATTGATAAACAAAATATTTTATACGATTTAAATTTAAAAGAATCATTTTATTCAACACCATTAATGTTTTCACGTGATTCATCAATGGAAACATTATCAAGTTTTAATATTAATTTTCATTCACACAATTCAACATATGCATCAGAACATAGTACAAATCCATCAGGAATTTTATCACCTAGTGATATACCTGATTCACCACCTCGTGGTTGTGCTGATGATGATATTGATACAATTCAACAACAACAAACATCAATTCAACCTTTAAATAATACTCATTCAACTGGTACAACAGTTATTGAACAAACAAATGATTATAATTATGATGATAATGATGTTGATAGTATAAGAAATTATGCGACAACTTTACCAAGAATTTCTTATCATGATAATGATGATAATGATGATGATGATAATGATTCAGTTCATTCATCATTAAGTTCATTAACATTACCAATACAACCATCATCAACAACAAAATTGTTATCAAATATAAATGATTTAAGAAATTTAAAACATAATTTAAGTATTATTAATGAAGAAAGTTTGCATGAACAAAATGAACGTCAAAAATCATCTTATAATATGAGTAATGTAGCAACTACTGATGATGATGATGATGAGGATGATGATGAAGATCAAAAAGGTAAAAGATTATTATTTGAACTTATTCGACAACGTTTACCACATCATCATATGTCATTAACAAATACATCAAATTCATCATCAAAAATAAATGATGATGATTGTCAAAATAAATCAAAAGGATCCTCATCATCATCATCATCATTAATTAATGATCAAGTAATATTTTATAAAACTAAAATTAGTTACAAGAAAATTATTTATTTTATTTTTAGACAATGCGTGAGGATTCTCCTAGTCATATATTATCATCACATGATATAACAATTCCATCTTCAACAATGCAAGAAAGTGGATATGATAGTTTATTACCAATTAATTCAGTACCTAAACGATCTTTATCAAATGCATCAATTTCAACAACACGTTCGATAACAACAAAAAAAAAACATCGATGTGATGAAGAGAATGATGATCCAATGAGTGGTAATAGTCATACAGAATTTATTGATGATGATGATGAACATTATGATAAAAAAGCTGGTGAAGCACTTCTACGTAATCTTATTGCTCAAGTACTTCCATCATGTAAGAAATCATATATATTTCTTTGTAGACCAGATTATAATATTGTACTTTTTAGTTAATCCTCGATATTTAAATAGCGATGATGGCGATGATGATGATGATGATGAAATCACAAGTAATCCTCGTAGACCATCGCCAACAAGTCAAGCATATAGTAGTAGTAATGCATCATCAGTTCGTTCAATTGATATTGAAATCGAAATGAATAAGAAAAGTGAAAAAAATCTTTATATTCGTTCAAATAAAACTAATCTTACAGATATAATTCAACAAGAAAAAGTATATTTATTTATATTTATTAAAAAATTTTATTTTTTATTTTTTGTAAAGATTCATTCTAAACGTTCAAATATTCGTAGACCCGTACATCAAACAAAAACATCTGAATTACGTCGTCTTCAAACACATTCACGTCGATAATAATAATTGCTCTCATTTTCGATTCAGTATACAATCAAATTTTTCTTTTTCTTTTGTTTTGTATAAAGTCTAATCTGTCTTTTTTTTATGTCAGATATTAATGTAATAATTGATTGAATCAGATAAAAAATTTTCAAGAAAAAAAAACCCCGTCATCTCTCTTACAAATAAAGTCATTTTTTTTTGTTGTTTTTTTTCATATTCAATTAGTGTGTATCGAATTTTCTTTTCTTAAAAAGGAAAAAAGATAATAAATGTTGATAAAAGAAAATTTTGTACAAACATGTAAATACATGGATCATATCTAGTCGAGAAATGAAAACAGAACCGAATGGATGTTATTTATAAACGATAAACGAACACAAAAAGTACTATTATCAACAGCGTATTACAAAGGTCAAATGGCGTAAGAATAATATTCAATAAAATGCACTTTACATACATTTTATTTTTTTAATGAGGCATAGACGTTTTTCAAATGTCGTATATATCGTTAAAAGAAAATTATGTAGATAAGGGTTTATTTTGGTGATTAAGGTGGTAAAACTTATTTTATTGATAGAATGCTATTAGATATTGGTTTTTAACTTAAAAATAAGCTTTGAAATAAAATAGGGAATTGTTTTTAGTGCATTCGAAATAAATGAAGTTGTATATTTATTATAGAATTTATTGTATACGATGCAAGTAAAAATATCTTAAAATAGGATATAGAATTGCGTAGTCTTACAGGCGCTGTTTTTTATGAGATGAAAAGAAAGGTTGTGGTGAGATATATATGGTTGTCTTGAATGTCATATGTATAAATATAAATATTATTGTAAGACAAGGACACTCGAATCTAGCGACTATATAGACAATAAATTGTCAAAGAGTATGTATGTGTAGAATATCAGAAGAAATATGCTAGTTAGACAAGAAGATATTTTTTTCAATAAAATAAATCTTCTCTTTTAATCAAATAAGTAGATGCAAAAAAGAGGAGTTGCCATTACAACCTTTCCTTGCATTTATTATTTTTTTTATTCAGGTGATGCTAGGATATTAGACTGCTAAATCAAACATTGAACATTTTTAGTATTAGCAAAATAATCAATACTTTTCGAAAAGCATCACTTTGAAAGAATATTGACTTTTCTATTATATATTTACAACAAACCTATATATTATAAAATACAATTTTGATCATTGGTGTAGTCTGATATGTAGAATCAAATAATAAAAAAACAAAAAATGTCATAATCTCTATTACGTTTGATTCAAACTAATAGGAATAACGAACAGCATAGCAGAACACTACAAATACTTTATTTTATATTCATTTAAACATCCCTTTACACAAGTTGATGCAAGTTAAATAAATTAATCAGATATTGCTTACCATTTAAAAATACTTGAAGATATTTTATAATTTCTCTACTATTTTTAATTAAATGTTTATAAACAAATATCAAAACATAATTATAAAGCACATTTATATTTGAAAAATAGCATTGATTTTAATGATAAACTTAATCTTCTTTGAAAATAATATAGTTTCTAAACTATAATATGATGAGTAGATAGTCTAGCATCGCCTCTATCGGTCGACGTAGATCTGAAATCGCTGACTGCTTCTCTCCAAAAGATCTAAAGGTTTTATTGAATAGTAATCATCAAAATTGTTTGAACTCTAAGTAATTAGTAAATATCTTTTTATATAAATTTTCAGCCGCCTTTCACTTCAGAACATGATCCATTAATGTTTAGAGTTTATTTTTTCTATCAAACGCAACATCAGAATTCGCGCATTTAATTAAATGATAGTCTGTGATGTGATTCAGTAATGAGCAAAAGTATTTCTCTCAGATTTTAGTTATTGTATGAGCTATTGATCTAGAAACTGAAACATTTTCTGTCAGTCTGACAAAGTAGCGAGTGATAAAAATTGAGAATGGAAGTTCATATCATTTTCACAAGTACATACCTATTCTGATACTCATGTCTAATTCGACATTTATTCTGATACACCATCATTATGAAAACTGTCAAAAGACCCATGAGATGTTTGAATCAGATGGATAATTATCGTCTGATTCTTCTATATAACAAAACCATTATCTTAACAAGTCTCTTTCTGAAACCATTAGATAACAAGAAAAAAAAGGCTATCAAATTGATAGAAAAATTGATTATCACAGTTTGTCTTGTTTTTCATGATACCTAGTGAATCTTAGAATGGTTTTTTTTTATAGGACTGTGCTTCCATATATAATGGTTATGTGCTCAAAGCATGTGATCAATTACCCGAGTATTCAAGTATTCAGACCTATGATAACATCAACAATTTCAAGGTAGTACAGCTTCGTGCTAGTGCATGATATAAGTCAGGAAATTTCAGAAAACGATAATAGCCTCTGAGTTATCTTTCCTAAAAGTTGACAATCATCCGGTCGAACTTACATTGAATTCTGGAACAAACAGCAAGGCTGGACTATTTCTGAATGCACCAATCCTTGCAGTAAAATAGTGCTAGCTTCTACGATAACTCGATGAAATTTTTGTCAAAAGTAGCCATTATACAAGGCTATAACATGATGTACCACTCGGCTTTGAATGTCATGTTGTTCGGGAGTCATGAGTTTCACCACTAATCTACACTCCTATAGAACTATTAGTGCTCCGTTTTATAGGTGAACAGCTCATACAGTAACTGAGATCTGAGGAAGATATTTTTGCCCAGTACTGTGTTTCTGTTGAAATTGTAATTGTTTAACCATTGATTGCCCGATATGACGTTGGTTATATCAGAGGCAAGATACTAACTGAATATATGACGATGATATTGTTCATTGTAAATATCTTCAATAGGATAATAATTTGATTACTAATACAAAACATTTTCACGAAATTTATTGACTAGTTTTAATATTGACTTAACACATACAATCATTGAAGTATATAAAATTCGATAATTTATCTACGATATTACTCGAAGAATTTTTATTACATTTAACTGGCTATTAATTATTGACTAATGTTTGGTCATACCTTGTTGTCTTCATTTAAAACAATGGAATTCAGTAAAATCAGCTTATTCAATTACCATTAGAGAAAGAATACGATTATTTTTTTTCGTAATGTGTTAGATCTGATTCATGTATGACGGATAATGCCATATTTCAAATTTATTATAATTTAATCAGTACTTTTCAAGTTGGAGTAAGATTGTTATTTTCTTGTCTTTTTTGTACAAAATAAAATGCTATTCAATCTGAAATTGTTCATCGACAAACAACAACAAAATCATTGGCTCAATTTTAACTGTACAACATTCGTTTTTCAATCTATTTCTGGTCAAAATCGTTTTATTTCCTCTTTGATCGAATGAAAAAAGATACATTGCTGGTAT
The DNA here is from genome assembly GCA_022393335.1 of Macrotrachela quadricornifera. Classification (NCBI taxonomy): domain Eukaryota; kingdom Metazoa; phylum Rotifera; class Eurotatoria; order Philodinida; family Philodinidae; genus Macrotrachela; species Macrotrachela quadricornifera. Next base: position 12,769 of record JAJEKB010021787.1, on the reverse strand, counting down.
AAATATTTGATATATATTCATTCAGAAGAAATCAAAGTCTTATCTAATTCATTCAATCTTTCTTCGATGTCAAGCTATAAGATCAGGGACAATCTACAGTGGACGAGGGTGAGACGACCGCTTCTCCCTTTGAAACTGATTTCATGCTATTTTCTAGTCATTTTTCTCCAAAATTTTGTATTTGTATTGTAATCGTCTCTCCCTTTTGCTTAACTGCACTTTTGTTCTTCAAAAATTTGTGAATCCGCCACTCTGTCAGATAAACACAACTAAAATAGGACAACCTGTCATGTCAGGCCTAAAAAGCAGACATACTCAAGATAGGTTTTATTATTAATTGATTCTCGCATTATACTAGAAGTACAGAATCTGTCGCTAAAATAAAAAATTTCCCTTATTATGAAAGTCAATTAAACAGAGTTTGTGATCTTTCTCATTTAAAATTGAATTTTAGAAAAAAATAATAGATTTTTCCTCAGTGAACAGCGAAGATCTAACAAGGTAGCTTCAACTTTCGTCAATGGCGTGACAGGAATGTCTTTCAAATTATATCATAGAGTAATTCATATACAAATCTTATTTTCAACAGCTTGAAGTCTTCGAAATATAGAATAGTACCAATCATATACTCTTATTGTTTTCAAGAGGAGTTAATCATCTGGGATTTTTAAAAATGTTGCATAATTCATACTGAATACCTCTGCTAATTTTATCACTAGCAATCTTTATGATTTGTAATAAATTATAGAAATTCTAAAGATGCCAAAGATCGCGTATTACTAACAACAAGAGATGTATATGAATAATTCTATGATATGATCTTTAAGATTTCTAAAGATCCTTCTCTATTTGAAATTGAAAACGTTTTTGTTTTACATTCATAATAAAATAATATAGACCATTATATGTAGAGAAGCGACGACAAGTATTGGCATCGCATTAGGAAAGTAAACAAAAACAAATCTTCGAAGAAAAAAATACTAATGCTATATCATAAATACGAATCATGAAAAGAGGTAGAAGAAATGTAGTAAGGCGCATAATCAATGTATATAGAGGCTGATGCTATTGACACTATGATAAAGACGTCGATAATTCTATAAGACATTTAATGAAAAGAAAAGAAGAAAATATGGTGAAAGATTTTATAAAAACATAAATAACCCAAGATTCGTTCTGAAAATTAAAAAATTCTTTCCTACGTGAAGAAAATATTTTTCATGACATTTTTTCAGATGCTAATAAGTTTTCAAAAATTACCCCAACGGTCCCTCGCGCACATGGCTAGATTCTGCACTTCTGCAGTATATTGATGACATTTTTTCAAACCTTCAACCATAATGCATAAATCTATGATCTCTTAATAATCGTACACATTTAACAGCTAATAGAAATATAAATGATGGTTTTTTTAATGTACCTCTATTTGCTCGAGAATAAAAAAAGATGTTATCTTAAATGTAACATTAAAACATTCATGTTAGTCAAATCATATTCGTTCTAGAATTACAAACTGGACCTTATTATTATTAGTATCACTACTTCTTTTTCGAGAAGTGATTGAGCAAATCAGTTCTTGGAACCAGGAACTGGTCGATTAGATCATATCAACTGTTGGCCATTTCTTTCGAACTGAAATTGGTATCAACTTGCTGACAATGCTTGAAACTTGTCAATTGTAACTTCAGATGTTTTCCATTCGATTCGTTTTCCTTAGTTTTTCATCATGCCAAGCTTGTCCAAGATGAATCAAGAATGATAATATCGTATCAAGAATTGGATCGAAGCTTAACTCAATATTCGACGACTTAGACGTTTCAGAACGAAAGGTTCCATGATTTTAAAGTGTCAAGAGTGCTTACAAGATTTTATAGAGAAGAGTACAGATCAAGAAAACGCTGATTATATCGCAGAAAATAGATTAAATATGTATTGTAGAACGATGTTCTAATACGCAGATGAATTTTACCGATGGAAATATACAAGTCGCCAATACAGTCACCGACATTTTTGATTTTCATCACAATGATTTGTCAGTTTAGAGCACTGCTTTTATGATCTCAGAATTTTTTTACTAGTTCCTGTGGGATTATCAGTAGAGCTGACGAGAATTTTGCCAGAGACATTATTTTCTGACACATCTTAACATCTGAAATAGGTCTGTGTATGCAACTCATTGCCTACGTGTTCACTGATGAATGATAATATAATTGAACAAATTGTTGTCTCATATAACTTAACCTCATTCATAAAATCTCAAACACTGAAAATATAATTTACATGACTGATATAAATTAGATATTACATACAATTATGAACAGTTGATAATTTCCTAATTCGGCAATAATAGATTCAGATTAATTGTTTCTTACTTCTCTGTTGAGCCAAAAATAGCTGAACATAACTAAAATTCATTGTGTTTTCTTCTATGCAAGTTTGCAAATTAGAAATAATAGATATTGTATGAAATCATGTTCTAACATTTTGGAGCTCGTGTAATTAGACATTTTCTTTACTCCAGCTTTGTTCAAATAATAGTCTACTTTGTTGTTCCAATTTTGACAATCGTATTGACATATAGTTTTTACGCTCTCAGTAGTTTTAGATTGATTGGCGTATAAATTTTTCTTTTTTTGTATATTACACTACCAAAATAAATATTACTGCGTCATGTATATCTCTGACAATATTAAATAATCAAACTAACTCTACATATCTTTAATATATATTTGAATTTGTTCCCATGTGAATAAATCATGCTCTTTATAATACATTAGAAAAATTTAATCATGTATTTCATTCAATCATAACTTTTATTTTAACTTCCATTCCCGTTTTTAATGTGCAGATATTATGTATAACATTGATAACTTATCAATGATATACTTAATGTCTTCGCTGTTGAATAAAGACATTGTAAGTGAACTATTCTTTATATCATTATTTAGTTGATAAATCTGACGCAAACAGAATATGAGACTAGATCGAAATATTAATATTCTTTTCTAAAAACTTATTAATTCGCTCTTCATTTATTTTATTCTTGCTTACTTTTCTCTTTTCAGCAAAATATCCACAAAACAACAGAAAAAAAATGAATCAACGAAAAAAAAAAACAAACAAACAACAAATCTGTTTGCCCTGTTGTCTTTTTTTATCCCTTTTTTTCAATCACTTAGATGTTTACAAAAAGAAAAAAAAAGAAAAGAAGAAGTAAATAATTCACTTCTTTGTCTGACTTTACAATATACACAACACAGGCGCAATCAGACAGACAGCAAAAAAAAATTCATACACACATACAAATAAAGAATGACATGAAAATTAAAGAATAGTTTAATAATTAGTTGATTTATTTTATGCTTTTTGTTTTGATCCTGGAGCAAAACGACCACCGGCACCACGTACACGATTCATTGCATGTCGATGACGGGATTCATGAAGAAATTTACGCTAAAAAGTCAAAATCGAATATTTAATAATTAAAATTTATTTTTATTTTTCTTTAACATACTTTACGTTCACGTGGAATTCGTCCTTCAGCTTCAAGTTTAGCACGAGCAGCACGTCGTTTTAATATTCTATTGTATTGTTTAGCATTAACATATAATGGTTCTTCTTCTGTTGGCTCTGATGCAACATTTGTTTGTGTTGGTGTTGTTGCTGATGTTGTTGTTAAACCACTTGTTTGCATTTGAACAGCTTGTAATTGACCTGAATTACCTGGCACCATCTATAATAAGCAAAAAGAAAGAAAACAACAATAAAAAAAAAAATTTTATTTTAAAAATAAAAATTCTTTACCATAATAACAGTTCCATTTTGTTGTGTATTTGTTTGTGCTTTTGTTGGTGTTGTTAACTGTACAATTTGCTGTCCATTACCACCAAGTTGAAGAGCACCAGCTGGAATTGTTATTGTTTGTGGTTGTTGTGTTGTTTGAATATTACTTAATTGTAAAACTAAGAAAAATTAAATTAAAAATAAAATAATTTCTTTTTTTTTCTTTTTTACTTTGACCACCAACTTGTACATATTGTGTTTGTTGTGTTTGAGGTTGTTCAGCACTTTGTAATATAATTAATTGACCATCAGCTGTTTGAAGTATTTGTCCTTGTGGTAATGTTGTGGTTGATGTTGAATTTGATGTTGGTGATGTACTTGCTTTAAGAATAATCTTAATAAAAAATAAAGAAATTTTTAAAATATAACATTTATTTAATGATTAAAATGTTGGCGATTCGTTTTTTCTTTTTTTAAAATACCTGTTGTCCATTTCCAAGAGTTGTTCGTTGTTGCATTAAATCATTATTATTTAATACAATAACATTTCCACTTGTTGAATTTTGTTGTGAACCAGGTGTATCCATTTATAAAATGACTATAAAAATAAAATCAATAAATTTGAATATTCGAGATAAAAAATATTTAAAAAAGAAAATCCGAAAAACTTTTTTTTATTTTTTTCATTCTCAAATATACCTCATTAATAATGGTTTTGGTTTATTATTTTCAATCATTGTAAATATCATCAATAAGAATTTCCTCGTGTAATTTTTATTATTACTATTTTTTTTTCAATATATGTTATGTTCTTTATTTTTTTTTCTTCTCTCTGTCTCAAACTCAACTGGTGGGAATCGGACAGCCAACCCGAGCTTCGTTGCTACTTACATTGGTCGCAAATGGTCCAACTAGAGCGAGATTTTCACTATTGGCGCACAGCTTGGTTAAGTTTCCACCAGCCGGTAACACGGAGAAGGAGAGAGAGAAGAAAAAAAAAAGAAATGACGTTGTTTCACAATAAAATATGTATGTGCAAGGGTATAATTGGTTGATGGGTTTTATTTTTCTTTTCTTTTTCTCTTTCGTTCTGTATAATTCTTTATCGAACCCCGACAGCTTTGTCGTCGATAGTAAAGCGAGTGCGCTCGTTTAGTATAACATCGGCAGCAAGAACGACATGCAGAAAAAAAGAAAAAGTTTGACTCGACGGAAGCATATAACAACGGGTCGGTCATAAGAAGAAATAAGAAACTGTTGGAAAGGAAAAAGAAGAAAAAAGAAGAAATGATAGATTAGTCAAAAGACCTACCCTTTATATATATAAAAATGAAAAGAATAGTTAACTGACAAGTTCGATGTGTTTTTTCAATGAAATTATGACAATCTTCTATTTCCGACATATTATTTTACAATATATGAATATTTGAATAGATTATTTATGATTTTTTTTTTGTTTTTGAATTAAGAAGAACATAGAAAAATATATCTTGTAATTGTTAGAACATTATCTAAATGTCTATCATAATGAATAATATATATTTATGAAGAAAAATGGTGGAGTTATATTTAGAACTGATAAGAAATAAATGATGTTGTTATAATATGAGAAAAAAATATATATTTCAAACAAAAAATTTTTTATTAAAGTTACACTTAAAATGTATTTTGATATAATAAATATTTGATTTAAAATTTATTTCTAAGTTTTGTTCTATAAAAACTTATTAATATAAAAGATTTTTTTTTTACAATTTGAATTTAATTAAATTGATTGATTTCAATCAAAGTCCAGAGGTTCAATTTGATATTAACATCAAAATGAATATTACATTATTTACTCAAGTGATAAGATTATTTCGACTGTATTCGAACTATTCGATAGTTTTATTTGTTATGTGGATGAGAAAGACATAAGATATAGAGAAATAAATGAACATGGAATTTGGTATTTATCAAAATAAATAATAAATCTCTAAAGTGAAGAGGACTTATTATTATATTGTTATAATATATTGATTGTAAACACTTAAAACCTACATATATATAATATGAAGTACTCGATTTAATGTTTTTTCAATCAAATTTGTAGATAGTAAACTTAAATTCATTTACAAATCTGATATTCTTAAATGTCAATATACGTATATTTACAAAGAACCCATTCTAACTTCATTTTCGGTATACGTCCATCGAATACCTTTTGTATATCAATCTTCAATACTATGGATTCTTTTTTACGACTTAATATTTGACATAATTTGAAACATGATCTTATTGTTTTAATACTAATAATTAATGAATATTGATTACACTTATCTATGAAGGCATCTAATACCATTAAAACAAATTTACTTATTACATATATATAAACATCATTTATAAGAATTTCTTAGGTTATTTTAAATGAGTTTTTAAATAAAATATATTTTCTATTTATTTTGATAAGCAACTGTGAAACAGTTAATATTCAATGAAAATATGAAGAATCTATTGCCATTCTTTTAACTTTACATTGTAGTATTTTTGTTTTTTGAATTAACCCAAATAACAAGTTTAATAAAAGTTTTGCAGTATTTTTTAATGTGTATATATCTTCATTTAAGAACGTAGTAGAAGATGGATTTTTATTTTCAAAGCATGCGCTATATTGGAATTATAAAATTAAATCTCTCTAACTTTCTCTAAAATTTGTATATATTATTAAATATAAATATGTCTAGTATAGTGCTACTTCATACTGTAAGAAAATCTAAAAAAGTCAGAAATTATCAGTCACTCGATTTGACATCTGAAATTATCGTTGTCAATGGTACACTAAAATTACTTTAGAAGGTTAGCTATATTTTCACTATTTTACACTCGAGAATAAAGAAATTATAATTGATACAATCTGTTTCAAAATATTCAAATAACGTTAGATTTCTTTTAATGAGATGTAAAACTATAATGAACATGTTTATATTAAATAATCTAATAAAATTTTATAATTTTAATAAAAGTATTGAACAATACATAGTTTGAAAATATAACTTAACTTTGTTTTTTTTTGTCTATATATTCAGCAATAATTTTAGATACAATTCAATATGAGTGCATAATTAAGTAAACGTTTATATAAAATAATATCTCAATACGTCATTTGTTTATCAGGATAAATTGATGATAAACATATTTAATTAGAAACAAATTCCCTAAGCAATTTATTTTTAATAAGCAGATAAGACGAAAACATCATAATAAATTCACATATATATACATAATATTGAATTTAATTTTATTATAGATTTAAAAACTCTTTGTTTGATTAAATCTAAATCAAAATGATTATGACATGAAAAAATAAAAATTAAAAAGAAAGAATATATCAAGTATATGATTATATATGAAATATAAAAGGAAATTAAATCAAATGATGAATTAGTAATGTCAATATGTTGACATTTTTTAAAAACAATTCTTTGTTGACATGAACACATTCATTCAATATAAGAATTCATTGTTTTTTTATATATGAATTTAATATTAAAATCTCAAATTTCACATTATTTTATAAATCTATTTACAACAAAATAATAACAAAAATATAATTGTCGAGAATTTTATTTAGTTTATAAATAATACTTATTAACTTTACATAAGTATGACTGTTAATACGTCGGCAAATGAACATGTGCGTGACATAATTCATTGTTAACAATTTATAATATTTTTTTACTACTAACTATGTGCAGAAAACTGAGAAGAATAAAAAATCATCTTTTTATCTTTATTTTTTCATTTTATTATCGTATGTTGTTCTAATGATGCAGAAAACTAAAACGAGACTAAAATTCTTAATTGCATTTAGAAGGACATCAATACAAAATATAAAAAAAATTATATTGTTTTTTCCTTATCTTTCCATCTCTCTCTCTCTCTCTCTCTTTCTCTATCCATCTGTCTCTCCCACTCGTTTTCTACTATAGATTTATATATAAGGTAAAATCTAGTAGCATGTCTTGTTAAAAATCGTTTCCGAATTTAGACCGACTAGTAAGTCAAATAGTTTATTAGTAATTTTTATCAAAAAACTGACATATTTATATCATTTAAATTGAGAAAATAAGATAGACAATTTGTCTTTTAATTATAAAATCAAATATAATTAGATAAAATTGCTTTAAAATTTCAATATAAAGGAGACGTTTTTATATAGTTCTTTTGATTAATTCGAAGAAGAACAAAATCTTGACGGTAAGTGAACTAAAAACAAGGGCATTACATATTTACTATTCAGAAGTGATTATTTACATCTTAAGTATATGTGGTCTAGTATTAAGCAAATAAATATTTTTTTAGTCTTTTATATTTATTCCATTTGACTTATTCTATGTACGTTCAGGGTTTAAAAAAGAATAATTGATTGATTGATTAAAAAAAGGAAAAAAAGAAGAGTTTTATTATTTTTTTTATAGGTTAATTCATTTAGTTATAAAGCATTAAATATCACGATGTTGAAAATAATCTGCTCATTAATGGCTCTTATGTTCGTTCTTTCAATTTTATGTTCAAATAAAGTTGAAAGTCGAGTTATCTATCAGGTTAGTAAAATTTATTTATTTTAAATAATAATAATAATATTATATAATGATTTTTCTTTTTTTATACAAAAGAATTATGAAGGTATACCAGCTTTTCAACTTCATAATTTTCGTCTTGGTGATGGTAGAAATAATGAAGAAAATCTTAATGAAGGTAATCAAGATGGATATGCTCATGTCAAACGTAAAAGTGATATGTTATTGTCCTTATATGGTTTACCGTACAATCTTGTCAACAAACGCCATATTAATTAAATAAAAAAAAAAATGTTAATGTCAATTGAATCTATCGTACAAATTCTTATCCTTTTATTTTTCTCATTCTCTTATGTTTGTTTTTTCTTTTTTGTCAATGAAAACAAATTTATTTTTTGTTTTGATAAACATAAAATAAATGAATTGTATTGGCAAAAAAAAAGGGAAATCATATAATATTTATTCGAAATAAAGGTAAAAAGAAATAAAAACTATCAATATATATCTATTTCACAAGACATATATTCCAGGGATTTATTTTATTGTCCTCGTCGATTCCACATTGTAAAACATATGCTAGCTAAAAATACAGACGTTGCTGTAATAATGTTCAATCTAATAAAAAGAAAAAAAAGAAATATATAATTGTTATTGAATATAAAAAAAAAGAATAGTTTGATAAATCTACATTTTATTAATACTCTCTGCTGTATCATATAAATCATCACCATAACCACCATATTGTGCAATAAATTCTTCAGGTATTGGACCACCACAACAATATGGTGTACCTTGTTCATCTAAATTATATTGATATATGTATATAAATAAAATCATATGAATATTTTACCTTCACAACAATTGTCAGATTCTTTCATTTGACATTCAATTTCAATTGGACAAGTAACTAATTTACCTGATATATTACACGTACCAAAACCTTCACTATTCAAGGTTTTATTGACTAATGTCTTATTAAGATCTTCTTGTATACAATAAAAAACAGTTGGTGGTTTTCCATCAACTTTCTCTGGAGGATTATCAACAGTTGGTGGATAGTTATATTGTTCTGAAATAACAATTTAATAAATCTATTATCGTATAACTTTTTATTATTTACCAGATGGATAATGATGATGATGATGATGACTACCTGAATAGTAACCTACACCAGTATACATACCTTTATTGTATTTTCGTCGTTGATAATATCGTTTACCATAACGAACAGCAACAGGCATAAATTTTTTTCCAGAGCGAGCCTTAATGTTAGTGATAATATATTATATACAGGAAATGTCATAAGTAAAAAATAAACGATATTTACCCAAACATGGCTACCACTAGAACCTCCTGTTCCAATTCCACCTATTCCAGAAGGAAATTTATTGCCACCAGTCTGTGTAATATGTCCTAAAATAAAGTTTTTTTTTGCACAATAATTAGTAAAAATATCTATATACGAATTTTATCATTTAGACTAGATTTAGTTTTGTCGGTATCTGTTAATGCATTTTAAAAAGATCAAATTCTTTTTTTTGACAAAACAAGCATTTCAATATCAATTAAAACAAAATGTTTTATTACAAGGCTAACTAGGATCCCCAATGATCCAAACAATCAAAAAAATCTCGTAATCTTCATAAATTTCATGTAAAAAACGCGAAAAAAATGATATTTTGTAAAATAAATTTTTTCTAATTAGTTTTATATTTCTGAGACGAATATCAGAACATTGTTCATGTTGTTATACGAACATAATGCTATCTATTAGCATGTTGCCAGTATTGGATATCTTTCAATTCTTGTATCATTGTGTGATTCATTATTGAATAAATTTTATTCTAAGTTATACTAACCTGAACCTGATGATGGCTTTCGTATCATTGAACGAATAGCTTCACGTACTCGATTTCCAGTATTACTTGATGATGATGATGAACCTAATAATATCAATTTGTTCTTAGTTTTGTTTATCTTTATACTAACGAGAGAAAAATCGAAATCCACGTCCTGACGATGATCCACTACCACTACCACTACCTAGAATGAAAATAGTTGAAAAATATCAAAAAATATATAAAAATTTGTAATTATTCTTCACGACTAATGATCCTTGATGACCTACCAGATGATGATGACCGACTGAAGATTCGGGATGATCCACCAGATGATGATGATGATGATCGACTGAAGATTCGGGATGAACCACCAGATGATGATGATGATGATGATCGACTGAAGATTCGTGACGATCCGCCAGATGAAGATGAACGACTGCCTAGATTTTCGTTTGTATTTTATTTAAAATCTTAATATTCAGAAGAAAAATAACTTACCAAAGAAGCGTGAGCCACCACTACTGCTACTACCACTTCTAGAAAAACTAAATCGGCCACCACTCGAAGATCGACTACCACTCGAGAATCCTCCTGAACGGCCTCCTCCTGAACGACCTCCTCCACCACCACGACCTCCTCCACCACCACGACCTCCTCCTCCTCCTCCTCGACCTCCACGACGACGAAATCGTTCTAAAATTTCATTTGCATCATTATCTAAAACAAAATCAATAGATTTTATTTTCAATAAAAAATTTTCATAGATATATTTACCTGAATCTAATTGAGTTAAATCAAAATCAGGTATTGAATTTAAATCATCATTAGCCAATATTGCTCGAGATGAATACATAGCATCACACAGTGTATGTATTCGTCGTGAATTAATTGCAGATATATTCTTATCATTTTCATTATTTGTAATATTATTTAATGAATTACATAATGATAAATGTTGTGTATTTATTATTGAGAAAAAATTTAAAATAATTATAGTTGTGATAACAAGCATATGACGAAACATGTTTTTCTTCTTCTTGTATCTACACTAATATATGAATATTTCTTGGAGCATCTTATAGACAATATATTATTCGTATTGCTAATGTGTATAACAATTTTTCTCCTAGGTCGTCTTATGTTTAGAAAAGAAAAAAAACGCAATAGAAATAAGTAGTAAAGAAAATATATCAACAGACAAATGGCACTCTGTGTATGTATATCATATGATTCATTACATATATGAGGAGAAAATGTCGAATATAGATGAAATTATTGATCAGTAAAGATAAGTGCTTAACGTTATGATTCATATACTCGACCAATAAATAAATTCTTTTTTTCCTATAGAAATACTATGAAATATAAATATACAATATGAATATCATGTATATAGTGTTAATAGATGTTCGAATGATGAAAATGCACTACGAAATGAAAGAAAATCGTCATCATTATTCAGAACTTGTCGTTGTTGACGTAAAGTAATTGGTGTTGACAGATGAACAAGTTTATTCAATTGTTCCATTCGTTGTTCAATAGAAAATATAAGACGATTAATAATAGAACGAGATGATGAAATTTGAGCAATTTTTAATAATAAAGAAAGACTTTCAATAGTAGCTAATAATGTTGAATATCTATATAAAAATAAAATAATAAAAATAATCATTTAAATAATTTCTTTTTTTTTTTCTTTTTTCTTTTACTTTGCTTCAAGTAATTCAGCATCATATGGCATTCTACTACTAGTTCGTTTAAGATCGTCAATTTTTAATCTTAATTTAACTAATTGACGTGTAAATTCACCGAGTAAATAACCATTATCATTAAATTGTATAATAATATGATTCGTTTTACTTAGATCAAATAAACGAGAATAAAGATCATTGGAATCATTTATTAAGTCACGATCATAACATAATCTATGATAAGTAGAAATCAAAAGATCATTAAAAATAGAAAAATATGATTATGTACGATGCAGAATGTCCTGTTTCATCAAATTCATCACAATTTTCTTCATTTGAATCTTCTACAATAGCATCTAGTTGTGTTGGTTTTACTATTAATGATGGTTTTTGATTTATTATCTTTGAATTAATATCATTAACAATTGGTTGTATACAATCATTATTGATTAAATCATTTTTACTTTCATTTGATATTAAATTTTCTGATGATAAATCAAAATCACTTAAAATATTCGAATTTTCATTATCAACTGTCTGTGAATATGTATCTTGTAAAAGATTATTTGAAGGAAGTTTTGATAAACTATAAAAATATAAAATTATATAGAGTATATATATATATTTTTTTTTTTAATCTCCATATATTGACTTTATAAAAGAAACGAAAAAATATGTTGTCATTATTCACTTACTCTGGTTGACAATTTTGTTTTTTCTTTGATTTTTTTTTATTATGTTTTACAGTTGCAAAGCAATTTCGCCATGACCAATAATGTCGACTAGTACCTAATTCGCTCATAGTTAATCGGAAAAAAAAACTATAACTATGTATGTTGATTTGCAAATAATCACCGTTCCGTTCTGTCAACTAAGAATTACAACTCGTTTTTTT
>JAJEKB010021785.1:0-16072 GCA_022393335.1 Macrotrachela quadricornifera | reverse complement strand
ACACCCACAAGTTTTTAAAGCACGTGATCTATATTGTTTCGAGAACATTTCCTTGTCATGAGTTGTTTTTTTTGTCGAAATGTTGTCTGCTTATTTTCTATAATACAGATGTCAGTTAAAGTAAATAAACTTATATACAAACAAAATATTGGGCGAATAAACAAAAAAAAAATTGTTATTGAGACTATCATAACATATGAATTCTTTCGAGGACGTAATAGGAGACCAATTTTAAACTTATTTACAATAAAATAGAATAGAAGTTCTCGGATCCTGTAGCGGTGACGGTGAGGATTTGCGTGGATGATCAACGAAACTAAGCTCTTAGTGATCCTCATCCTCATACCCACCCTCCCACCCTTACAGTAAACCAATAGACATTAGGTAGAGATCAAATGAATAAGACAAACCGTCAATGATTCTACAAAAGCTGTACTAATTAATAATCTTATGGTTTCGAATTGGGCCATATCTATTACAATACAATGAGCATTTGTTGTTTACAATAACGAAATAGTATTTACTATATCAACGAACGTTCACAGTTGATAAAGTTCAACGGTTTACTGATATTTCAGTATAATTGTAATCGAAGAAGTAACAATAAAATAAATCCTAATCCATCTTTCAATATCAAGCTACAATTATTACGTGAGCAACGATTGAGGTCGATCATCGTACTTCGATCACAAGAAGACATCAGAAAAATCTTATCAAGTAGTAAAGAATTGTTCAATGTCGAAAATCGGGTCGCTTCGTTAGGCGTGCCTTATAATAGTAAAACAAAGAAACTATTTTCTCATCAACGTCACGCAGTAATATCCGATATTTAATTCTAGCAAAAAAAACACTAACAAAGAAAAGAAAATAGCTTGTTATTGCATTGTGCACAATCTATTTAGTGACTATTTATGATCATTGCCAATTAATAAACGACAACAAAAGAAGATCCATCACGTCGAAAGAGATTTTTTCACAAAGAGAAGAAATGTAGCATCTGAACTCAAAATATATAAATCGTAGTCGAAAAAATTCCGCTATCAAATGGAAAGCGTTTAAACTCAAATTGTTTGGTGTCATATTTAAACTATGGTTGCAGCGCCTTGCTTTCTGATCTCCAAATTCATAGACGCAGTTTAATTCTTAAAACGAAGATATGTATGTATAAGAAAACCAAAAATGGTGGTGTTCTACTTGGCAATCTTGACAATGTGAGTGTTTGCGTCAATATGAGTAGATGTGAATGTACGTAAGAATGATGACAGACGATGCTTAGATCAAACCCGTATCCCATCGACTTTCAGCTTCTGGCACAGCCATCCACCCTGGCACATATATTATTAACCACTCCTCACTGTCACTCTCATAGATGGCTGCAGATGATTTTCTTAACAGTTCATTCATTGAAATTGATCAAGGTTGAATTTTTCAAAGAAAGACAAATCGGTAAAATAAACGAAACTAAAAGAGAACATGATGATTGTGTGTAAGAAAAGTGCGCGCATAGATAGTTATGTGTAAAATGAATGTATCTTGCATCTTATATGCAAACATATATATTTATCGACAAGTCAAAGACAATGAATAACAAAGTACACAAAATAACAAAAATAAATTAATGAACAATTATAGCACGAATGTATGAACAATCCCTTTTATTTTTCATATATTGTTATTTGCAGATTTTTCGAAAATTTGTAAAACTTAAAAAACTATGCATTGATTTTTGAACTTCTTTGGTTCTTTTGGATGCCTGTTAGCCGTTGCATGTATGATCGGTGTTGTCTTAGACACATCACGCATTTCACAATGACATTGATGCATTTCACTTATATTTGGATTTGCAGCATTATTGTGAGCATCCATTCAACGACAAACTGTGTTATCAGTCGTATGCAACCTTACTTTACAGCCTTTTTTTGTTGCAGTGTGCACATCATCAATATACTTTGTTTTTATTCGTATATTCCTCGATATACTCAAAAATATTCTCTATCAAAACTGCTTTGTTTTTTAGGTTTTAGGAAATAAAAATGTAATATGTTTGTAATTTGAATCTGATCTAGACGATAGCCAATTCAGAATACGTGGATATGGATAACGTCTTCGTATTCTTTCTAGTTTAAACACTTTTAAGGGAAACTGATAATTTTCTCATCGCTATAAAAAGCTTTCTTGCAATAATAAAAACGGTCGTACAACAGTGCCATGTGGCCATTTCTATTTTATATATAAAGAATATTTTTCCTGAATTTAAAGAAAATCAACGCTTTATTCACTTAATGAATTATATTAATATAACAGCAATATTATAGATATGTATTGGAAGACCCTACCCCTAAGGAATACAAGAAATTTTCGTCATTTCGAAAATTATCAAAAATTCTTGTATTTCTTACGGTAGAATGTTCGAATCTATATGTATCATATCCTATATATTCGTCTGACAAAGAATAGTTGGACACAGTATTTTTAATATGTTATTACTATTATTTGACATTTTAGGAAAAGTAATTAAATATTCGGATAGCCCACGGAATTGTTTATAACTCTATATATAAACATTTTTTTCTTTCGCTTTTTAAAATGTTTGTTTCCCGTTCTGATCAATTTTTCAATTTTCATAGATAGAATCAAGCAATTACAAAACTAAGTACATAATTTGAAAGTGCACAAAACCCTCTGTTACAAATGACTAACTCTGTATCATCGGTTAAATGAAAATGCAATAAAAATACATGTCTATTATACTTATATTTATTCATAAAAATCATCAACTACATATAGGATATAACATCATCCATCTTTAGGAAAGAACGAATAGATGATGAAAATAAAATGATTAAAAAAATCCTATATATATAACAAAAAGATAAAACGTATGTAAAAAAAACATATCACTTGTCAAAGGAAAAAATGAAACATATGTTATGTGCAAGGAGAGGAAAAACCAAGTATATATGATTTGCAGAAAAGGAACAAAATCCAAACATATATGAGTTAATAAGAGAGCGAAGGAAAAAAAGCAAAATACCAGATGATCATATATGTGATAGAATAGCGAATGAACATCTTATTTATTCTCTAAAAGTCTCTATCTTTCTGTGCTTTTTATATGAAAATAAATTTTATAAATCTGATGAAAAAACAAAGAAGAAAAATGCAGTCTCAGAATTCGATGATGTGGGTGCTTTTACTCTGATAGAATTCATTTTTAGAAAACAGGTGCACTTTAAAATGTATATATATACAATGATAGACAAATCTATGGGTTGTCCGAGGATTAAATTACTTTTCCCAGTACATCAATATGTATTAATGATACATTAAAAATACTGTATTCGACTGTTTTTTGCCAGGCTGATATATAAGAATAATAATAAAGAAATTACAGAACTTTTGTAATTTCCGAAACTACTAAAATTTCTTCTACTTTATAGAAATAGAAGTTTTTAAACCTTTATCTCTTATATTATATCTATCTTATAATAATTAAGAAATTACCTAGTAATTGAAGGAAATTTCGTTGAAAAGATGCAGTTAATTTCCGAAGTTTCTGGAAATTTCTTTATCGTATGATGACAATTACGGAAAATTCTGAACAGTTTATGCATATGCATAAGAATATACTGTAATGGTATTAGAGAAATTTCCTTTTTCGGAAATCTAAATATTCATGTTGATAATATTACTAATTCACTCAAGGAAATTATATTGTGAAACATGTTTTTATCCAAAGCAAATAATCTCAAAAAGCGACTAGATTAATTATTCAGGCTCTCCTGTTTCGTTTTTGTTTTGACGGAATGAACTAATAAAAAAAACTTTGTCTACCAATAAAAATAACAGAAAAAGAAAAATAATATATTTTTTTCCTATATCTTCTCTCAATTTGGAAAAAAAATTGAAGAAAATGATAAAAATGAGTCTTTTTTGTCTTCCTCTTATTTTTCTCGATTGTTTTCTATAATTACTGATTCAGTGTTTGTTCTAGCATTCATTTGGGACATTTCTAACAAACTTCTCACTGCTTAAGAGCATTAGTAGGCTAGCTTTTAACAGTATATGGATTGTTGCGTTGTTTTTTCAGTGTAGGTAAGTCAATTCAAAAGAAAAATATTTTTCATGAACTCATTATGGTTTTTAATATTAGCAAAAAGGATATTAAAAATACGTTTGTCAATCACAGTAATCAAATGTTGTTATAGTCTCTAAAATTTGACGAGCCACTTATCACTAAAACTAAGAGTATAGTTCACACTTTATTTAAATTGAACTATTTACTTCGAATTATCATTTATCTTTCATTTGATCTTGATCTGCATAGGGTTAACCAAGAGTTGTAAGCCTGATACTTTTAAAAGACATGTTGGATAAGATAATCTATTTAGAAATAGAAAGGAAAATATTCTATGCTATAGAACCTTTTGAAATGCATCAAATTACGTATAGTAAATCCCGTTTTCATAAGACTTTGAAGGAACTAGAGCCGATTTACTGATACACTATATATACCAGAGCTTGATAAGTTACTGAATATTATTGTCTTTGGCATGAGTCGAAAGTTGCTATAGAATTTTTGACGAACTACAAACACATACGTAACATCTTTGGTCATCTCGTCTGTAATACTCAGATATTGAACGTATGTAGTTGTCTATCGGTAAATTGACTTGTGTTCGCTCAAAATCTTACGAAAGCAGGATTTTGCTGTATACCATTCGACACATCTCCAAAAAAACTCTAAAATGTAGTATATTTGGTTTCTCTTTTGTGAAATGGATAATCTTTTTCGGCAAGATCTTTTAAATACCAAACTTAGAACTTTTGGTTAATCTTAAGTATTTTCACCGAAGACAAATGAGTAATTTTTCACTTGCAAATACTTCTTTTTTCTCTTTAAATCTGCTTTTTAAGGCTCCCCCCCCCTTAGAAAACACGATTTTTCGAAAAAAAAACAATACTGAGTTTTTAGCATCGAAAGATGCGCCGGAATTTTCTCTTTCAGAATATATATAGTTTTTCGAAAAACGGCTGAGTTTCCATAGACTTATCGTAAAAAATTTCCATCCTACTATCCTGTTTTCCGAAAATTTTTTGTGATTTTTCAGTTTTTGAAAAACTGCTTGTTGTTCATTACAACAGAATTGCATATAACATTTTTATACTAGGTATGATAGATGGCATTAACTTATTCATCTGTTACGCGTTTTAAAAATGTCCACTAATATATATTGAAAATCCGCCATGTGAACATGGGTTTTTGGTGATTTGACTGCAAAAAACCACTTCTTAAACTTCTTTAGCGTTTTTCCCAAAACCAATTTTTTCGAGTGTACCATTTATGCGGGAAGGATTTGTAAATAATGGCTCAATAGAGAAGGGATCATTTTTTTTTGTTGAATAGAAGACAGTTAGGGCTAGGTCGTGATAGAGTCCGATTTTTGAATTTTTCTTTTGATGAAATAAAAAACTTAGACAATTCATATTTATGAGCGCTTTGAATTTGACAATTTTCTGAGAAAGTATTTTTAAAAATCAAATAAAGGGAAATTCAAAAATCGCACTCTACAACTTAAATACCACTCCGACATGATTAGCCAGTATTCTTATATCGAAAACCTTCCCCGCGTGAAGGGTACTTTTGACTAATAAATTGACTGTAACTCATTCGTTTCTCAGAGATGTGAGGAGATATTTTAACCACAGTCTCCCCTAGCCAAGGCTAACATTCTCTGAAATTTTCGTTGAAACCGGATGAGAAATGACAAAGTTGGTTTCTGAGCGGGGGGGGGCTTAAAATATTAATCGATTGGAATAGATTACCACATCCCGTTTTACTATATGCATTAACTCTAAATCCAGCAATACCAATCCACATACAACAAACATTAATTCAAAATAAACTAGCTGAACATGAACAATTACTTGCTACTCGTCGTGCAGAAATTAATTGTAATAATTATCAATTATCACAGGCTAGTTCAATACCAATGTCTACATGTTTACCAGTAAAAACAGGACAACAAAGGAATACATTAAAATTAAGATCTCGCGGTACATCTCCTCAAGATGGACGAGATGATGATTCTCAAGATGAACAATAATCTAAGTTTATGATTATAGGACTAGTTTTCTCTTTTTATAGTACTGTTTGTAAATTACTTATCTCTCTCTTTATAATCAAAATTGAAATGTTTTCAATGAATCTTGTTACGAAAGTTTGAATTAATCGAACTATTTCAAAATTATATTTTCACATGTTGTTTCAACAGAAATGATATAGAGTTAATTGTATATATATATATTGTATTCACTATTTATTTTTTTTGTCTGTATCTCGTTCTCAAAAGAAAGATATAGTTTTTCGAATAAAACTAATTTCATACTGATAATCATCAGAAAGATTAATTATTCAATATTTTTACAAATCATATTTTCTTAAATATCATCTAAAAACAGCATAAATACTTGACATAATGTAACGGTTGGCTCGAACAAAGAGCTCGATAGAAACATAATTAAATAAACAACACATAAAGGAGACTGACATTATTTATTGGTCTTGAAACGAACAGTAGATCTATAACTAAAGTAATCTGTTATAAGAGAGTTAACTTCAAATAGTCATATTTAGTAGAAACGATAAAACTATATAAATTAACGAAAAAAAAACCTAACAGAGTATGAATGTTTACATGAATAGTAGTTTATTGGAAGTTGATATTTTGACAAACCATTATATCGAGTTTTATCTATACAAGACGCGCCATTTTAAATTTAATTTCCTATGTTACTGAGTATATGTTAAGAGAACAAAAAGAAAGATATTATCTGTCTTTGGATGACTTTGACTATTAAAAATAAAATCGAGCTTCCCTACTGAGGGTTGAGAATAAAGATGAAGATTGAGACGCGAACGTCAAGTTATAGTGATGTTATAAAGACGGGCAACGTTAGTAGAGTAAGTAATAGAATCTGGTCGGGATATCTAACATGCTGTTGCTTTTTCATGTTTGAATGAGTTATTTTCTTAGATCACTATCTCCCTCTTGTATTAATACATTAATGTAATCACTTTTCATTTCACCATTACACATTAAAGTTCCAGTTACTGGTGAAGAACCATCTTTTGTGATTCTATTACAAAGTTTTCGAACAACTTTCGTAGATCAGATAACAAATGATCGATATTAAAAATCATTAGCTAATCTTTGTAACGTTCTGATACCTTACAGTAATAAATGATTCGAAATTTATGTTTTTTTTTGTAACATGTTTATTACATTTAATAAAAATTCAATTAATTCTATCGTTCTTTTATATATATTTATCAATAACTTTTACTTTTTATGACTAATTTGATTGTAGGCAAAGGAAAATTTGATCAGTTATTTTTATCTACGCCCACAATCACATGCAGAATAATTTGCGAAAAAAATATTACAAGAAACGATAGTCTTTTGATATGTTCTTCAATGTCATGGATGCACTATCTTACACGAGTATGATTGACTCCTATTCATATAATAGAAGGAAAAAAAAATTGCTTCTGCGGTTTTTTTTTGTCTTGGAATTTCCCGCATTACTGGGTTTTTTCTCTGTTCTCTTCATCCTAATATTAATAATTTGTTACTCATTCATATTAGTTCTTTTTTGGTTGGTAAAAGTGATTCAATTAAGATACACCAATGATTTAATTGAGATATTTTTTTCTATACAATCATAAAACACTCCATATAGGTAGGTCTATAGTATATGTATTTGATTACTTTTCTATTTTGAAGAGCTGAACAAGCTGATATTTTAAAAACAATCGTATTATAAACAAGTTATTATTATAAATTAGTCTGCTATAAGAAAGAGGTCAGTCTCATTTTTAATTTGATGTTGACTCATCGTCATACCATTTAGAGGGTTTTTTCCCAGTTAGGTACTTCTTCTGTTTTCTAGCAAAAAATGCTGATATTTTTGCATTATTTTTAACATGCAGATGTTTTATGAGAGAAGATTTGTTCAGTGAATATTGTTGAAAAATTGATTTTGTAAGTTTCAATTATGAATAATTAATGCATGCATAAATATTTTTAGATTTTTTTTTATGTTATCTTATTTATGATTTATCGTTTTATTTTTATCACAATTGAAAAAACTCTTGAAATTACTTATGACATCGCTGATAGACAGAACATCAACTGTTCAGTTGTCAACAGAAATTTTCTCAAAAAAGTCCTTATCTAAAAGTGATGTCATTTCCATCTACAATGACAAATTCATTGATCAGTTATATGATCAATATAAAGAATCACATTTAATTTATGGCAATGGTAGGAAACAGTTCCAATTCAGAAGGATTTATTTTATATTTCTGAAAGTGAGAATAATTCACGTACTTTTTTACTGTTTATTCTAGTACATAATGATGCTCCTATCGTACTCTGGTTCGGTCAGAAGCATTCATCACTAAGAACTGCTCTCATCAACTATTTAATACCTCGAGATATAACATTAATACTTTTCTCTACAGAAGATCAATTGTGGTATTGGTTAGAGAAGAATTCTTCAACAAAAGTTGCTTCTCTAATAATTGAAACAAATATTATTCAAAATATTGTTTCTCGCAGTCATCCATACAAAAATCTTCGTTCGATTCTTATTCGTTGTAATACGAATGAATTAATTATATTACAACGATTTTCAAGATCTTATGTTAAGATTGATGGTATCTATGATGATGACAAACGAATTCTAATTAAATTAACTATTGATCTTGCACTTCTCTCAGAAGAAATAGGTGACAGACAAAGGGAAGATGAAAATAATGAATTAGAAGCCCAACGACATTATGATCGTGCTTTAAAACTTTGTGAATTGGTAAAAACATTTTAAAACGAACAAGAATGTGAGGGATTAGTTTATAATATTAAACAAAACATCAACAATGAATTAGACTATTATTTTTAAGATTCATTGGGTTATTTTTGTTCTTTCTTTTGACTTTGCTATTAGAGTATAGTAATAGATAAACATTTTAACTAGAAACTTTTATTATATTAATAAAAATAATCAAACTCATATAAGTATTGAAGTTAACCAACATAGTTTTCATATTTTTTCGAATTTAAAATAGAAAGAAAAATAAATTAAAAATGATCGACTAAATAGAATTGAAACGACACTTTTTTGTTCACAGATTCATGTCCTTTTGTTCTCAGTTTATTAAATGTTGCTTTTGCTTCATTTTTAATCAACTGAAAATTGCTTAGTTTTATGTATTTTCGCATTTTATATCACTGTTTGCGTATATTCATAGACGAGCCAAATGATAGTAGCAATTATAATACCAACTAGTCATCTCTTATTTTTTACACAATTAAAAATTATTTACAACAGATAGATGATCTTGGCAGGCATCCTTTCAAGTTTATTTGTTATTTTCTTTTGTACCTATTGTAGAAACACATAGGTTTTTTTATATTTTATTTGATTATTAATGTCATTTTAAGGGTATTTTTTGTTTATATGATAATTATTTTATTATTAAATATTTAATCTGTAAAGGACCCCGCTGCTTTTCATAACCTATCTCGAACGAAGATGCTATATATATGGTTTTGTAGAGCTCGTTGAGACGCATTGAGTGGTATATAAGAAAATTAGTTTTGATCGTATTTTGATGTCCTGAAGGTCTTAACAGTGGTTATAGCGCTTAATGGATATTATGTGGTGCCCATAGACATTGTGATCTTTAGTATGTCTGAAATAGGCTCATATAATTTTTTTCTTAAAACTCTTTTCAAAAGGGTTCTAGATACTCTTCAATGTCCTATATTCATTAGTGTTCATTGGTGGTGTCTTCTTATATAAAAATGGTCACTTTCCATAGACCTATGTTATTTATTGACTATAATGCATTCCCCTATTGTCATCCTTGTGCCACGGAACAAAGTGGTACCAACGTGAAACTTTCTCAAAAATTGCACCTGAAAAAGGCCTATTTTTCTATCTAAAGGGGTGAATATATTGATGATTTTATTATTAATATTAAACGTTTCTTTAGAAATTTTTTATATATTGAGAATCAGCACTAGATTCCTGATAAATTAATATGGAAAACATCTTTGAAAATGGAAAAAATTTTTTCACCCGTGGACCACTGAAGGGGATACGGAGATCAGATTATAGCACGAAAGTTCGTATTTTTATTAATCCGTTTAGAAACTTTCATTCCGAATATCCAGGTTTCATTTGTGTATGGAATTGTGTAATAATATACGGATATCCGATGTTTATGAGAAAAAGGAATTTTCTCCTCCTGTCTGGGACCCCCTCCAGGGGTCCATGGGTGAAAAATTTTTTTCCATTTTCAAAGATGTTTTCCATATTAATTTATCAGGAATCTAGTGCTGATTCTCAATATGTGAAAATTTTCTAAACAAATGTTTAATATTAATAATAAAATCATCAATATATTCACCCCTTTAGAGAGAAAAACAGGCCTTTTTCAGGTGGAATTTTTGAGAAAGTTTCGCGTTGGTATCACTTTGTTTCGTGGCACATGGTTGACAATAGAGGAATGCTTTATAGTCAATAAATAACATAGGTCTATGGAAAGTGACCATTTTTATGTAAGAAGACATCAACAATGAACACTAATGAATATAGGAAAATGAAGAGCATTAAGAACTCTATTGAAAAGAGTTTTAAGAAAAAATTTATATGGACCTATTTCAGACATACCAAAGATCACAATGTCTATGGGTACCACATAATATCCATTAAGCGCTATAACCACTGTTAAGACCTTCAGGACATCAAAGTACGATCAAAACTAGTTTTCTTATATATCACTCAATGCGTCTCAACGAGCTCTACAAAACCATATATATAGCATCTTCGTTCGAGATAGGTCATGAAAA
This sequence comes from Macrotrachela quadricornifera, assembly GCA_022393335.1. Taxonomy (NCBI): domain Eukaryota; kingdom Metazoa; phylum Rotifera; class Eurotatoria; order Philodinida; family Philodinidae; genus Macrotrachela; species Macrotrachela quadricornifera. The sequence goes on along the minus strand of JAJEKB010021785.1, from coordinate 5,153 downwards.
GCAGCGGGACCCTTCACAGATTAATAAATATAATTTTTATTTTAGATTTTTTTATATATTGCTTAATATAAAAAAAATTCTACAGATTTTTCTTCATTTGTTATACTTTACTGTATTAATTATTGATATAGAATATTAAATTTTGATTTATATTCAATATTCATATATTAAATTATTATAAATGGCATCCGGGAAAAGTGAAGATTTTAAAAAACAAATTCTTATACTTAGTGATACACTTATTTCAATCAATAAATTTGATTATTTTACAAAAATATTCACTAACACAAAGACTTTGTTTCAATATGTGTGTGATCATATAAAAGATGTAGACACTTTTCAATTACATATTTCTCATCGATATTTGAATGAATTAATAAAAGAATCTATTCATAAAATTAAACAAATTCGACGAATTTATGTATATTATGATACTGATAATGCTCTCCAATCTAGTCGAAATGGTTTTCCATCTGAATCAGAAGAAGATGATGAAAAATTCGAATTTTGTCTTGAACGTGATTTGGAAAAACAAATAGAAAATGCAGAAGTTGGAAGATCTATTGATCCATCACGACCAATTGATCATCCAACATTACATAACATCGTCGATACAAAAATTGAACGTATTATTGCAAAACGAACAAATAATTCTGATCATTATTCTTCAGAACCAAAACGATTTTCTTCTGCAATACAAGATGATTCTATCGAAAAAATAAATTATCCACATTATATATGCCCATCTTGCGAAAAATTTTTAATGGAACCTTATCAACTTCAATGTGGACATCGACTATGTAAATCCTGTGTAAATTTCAGAGTTAGGTAAATGTATTCTGTTATTTATTCAAATAATAAAATACATTTCTTTGTATTATTAGTTGTTCAATATGTTCGGATTTTATTTTGAAAGATAAAGTAAGTAATTCAATTATTTTTTATGTTTTCTTTTATAATACATATATTTCAAGGCATGGCTTGATCGAGGTTTGAAAAATGGTATATATAATTTATCAACAACATGTTTAGAATGTCAATGGTCAGGATTATTTAAACATTATCAAGTAAAATATATAAATTAATTATTTTTTTATTATAAAATGATATTTCTAGAAGCATCTTATTCAAAATCATCAAACTATTTCTAATGAACAAGTAAATATAAAAATAATAATTTATTATTTAAAAATAGAATATTTTAGATTATTTAATATAGTTTCTATTCAGATAGAATAAATCAAATGTATCAAAAAATTCTTTTCGTTTTACGTTTTATATGTCCAGTAAACAATAATAGTATAAATGTTAATCAAATTCAAAGTGAAATGTTTGCTTTATTAAATAATATAAAACTCCTACATGATGATATACAGAGAATGGATAGGGAACCTATTAGTTATCAACAGTTTATTTCAATTATACCTCAACAATGGTTTAGGTTTAATAAATTAGTTCAAGAAATGGCAGATCATATGTCTAAAAATGAAATTAATCAAAATTTATTATATCATCAACTATTATCTTTAAAAAATCAAGTTGAAGATGTACAAGCTATATTATGTAATGATGGATTTATATGGAAGATAACAAATTTTGAAGAAAAAATACGTATATAAAGAAATTAAAAATTTTTTCGAGTTAATTTATTAATATTTATTTATTTATTAGTGAATGCTAAACCTGATCGATATAATTCAATTTATTCTCTACCATTTTATTCATCTGAAACAGGTTATAAAATGTGTTTACAATTATTTTTAAATGAAGATAATAATTCACGAGATACACATATAGCATTATATTTAATTATAATGCGAGGTAATTATGATGCAAATCTTTATTGGCCATTTAAATATAAAATAACATTTTCTTTACTGAATCAATTATCATTGAGAAATAATGATTCAGTTGTCTTTTGGCCTGATACAAGATCAAATAGTTTTCAATGTCCAATTACTGACAGGAATATTCCTTATGGAATTCCAAAATTCTTTCCTCTTAATGTACTTGAACAAAATAAAAATCAATACGTGAAAAATGATACAATATTTATCAAAGTTAAAATTAATTATTCCGCTGAAACACCAGGTAAAATATTTTTATTAAACAATATTTTTATTTTTTTTTGTTTAGAAATTCCATTAAATACTGGTGCTAGTGAGTTATCAAAAGATGAAGAATATATTAATAGCATTGATGACAATCATTAACCCATGATCTCTTCTGATACATCGTAATGATGCTCAGCAAACGAACAATATGTCGTATCATGTAGTGCTGTCAGATTATTTTGAAAGTTGCTCCTTTCTATCTCATTTAACAGTGCATTCTTTCTCAGTCATATAGATTTAATTTGCCAATTTGAACATTTTCAGTCAGAAAAGAAAACATTTTAAAATTTTTTAATTAGAATTAGTTATAAGGTTTCTGTAATTAAAGAATTAAGAAAACTGTTTTTTTTTTCTTGATTTTTTAAATGATCCAAGGCGTTATGTTGCAATCGAGCCATGTAAAAGAATTTGCTTAACTTTTGAATTAGGGGGACCTGTTAGTAGTTTGCAGTAACTTTACATTTCTTTTAGTTTAGGTGAGTATTTTAAATTTTGTACGATAAGTTGTATTTGTTTTAGTTAAGAGCTATTAAAAAAATGTTTATTTCATGTAAAAATTAATTGTTACATAGAATAACACAAAAAAAAAGATGCCTTAGATAGTGTACTTCCTATATCTTAACATAATATAGTTTACGCTGTTCGTAGGGATGTACCAAGACCAATAGATTTGGTTTGGATGCATCCCTAGGTATTCTATATAAATTTTTTAAATCTTTGATAAAGATGAACTTCTTTCTAGTTTCTATGATTGATGTCATGCAAAATATCTTATTTATGTGTCTGTTTTAAATTAGTGATTATTACTATATGCATGGGTGGGCGGTTTGTAATAATCTAGATACAGTTTTTATAACTAAATATTTATATTTGGTGTTTAGTTATAATGTGCCAAAGAAAATTGCTTTTAACGACAAAATGAAAAAGTAGAAATTTCTTTTACAGTATTTTATTATTACGAAAAACTGACAATGTAGATTTTACGAATATTTTTGATCCACTTTTTTGACTAATCTATTTAAAACTGGCAAATTTTTTCTATAAAACTTGTTTTTTCTAGTGTCTTACCTACAAATCTTTCATGAATGGAATTGGAATTTTAGTTTTTTTGTTATTATTAATTTTTTTTGTTATTGGATTGAAGTATTTTTTTTATTAAATGCACGCCGATATTGACATATAAAATATAAATATCGTATAATAATTCAATTATAAAAGGATAGAAATTATATATAGTCAAATGAAGATATTTCCATTGAGGAAATATAATGTAACGATTTGTTCATATTCTAAACATAGGATTTTATGATTTAAAACTTCAACAGTATCTTTATTTTTTTTTCAAAGGTATTATAGAAAGTCTAGTGATTTTCTTGATTTTAAAATTGTTATTAAATAGTTCTGTAAATAATAATTTCACTCTATTTCTGTTATATATATATGCGTATATTAGTTACCAAATGATACTTACATTTTGACCTTCTGTCAACTACCTTGAAAAAATCAAAAGAAAAAGAAAACGAAATGTATACCATTCAAGAGAGCAATAAGTAAAAAAAACACGACGAAGAGAGAATCTTTCTTATTATTTTTCAAGGTCAATGATACCATACCTTATACGAATGTTACAAAGTTTTTTTCTCATATAGTAAAAAGACTAATAAATAAAGTTTTTCTTTAACTTTTTCTTTTTTTTTGTTGGAATTTCCAAGTCGCCCGGGTATTTTGTAAATATTTATTTTATTTTATTCTAGATAGCAGCCTTCATAAAATCCTGTTTATGATGGTAAGTAGATTGAAATATACGGTTGAACCGAAAAAATCGTTTATATTATTGTAATACCATACATGAATCGTTTCGTAAAAAGTTATCATAGTATTCTTCTATTTGAAAAAAAATCAAAGAGTTGATTTATCAAAGAAATTATTTTATTAATGAAAACGGGTCGTATTTTAGTCAATTATATAAGGAAGAAATTATTTTTGTCCTTGATTCTATTATAATGTGATTGTTATATAGAAATTGGAAAATTCCTAGTGTCCTCTACTTTCGTTCTTTATCTTCTAAAAACACATATTGTTTTTTCTTGGTATAAAAAAAAAACATTTTCTTCGTCTTTTTTACCAAGTAGACGGTTTATGAAGAAAGAATGATTCATTGAATTTCATCGGCAATTTAATGTATGTATGTTTGTTTTCACATTATTTTATTATATTTCTCTTAATTTTTAATTCAAGTGAAAAATATTTCAAAATCTCTCATGACAAGTCTAGTAGACATACTATCGAATGTTCAGTTGGCAACAGAAGTTCTTCCACAGAAATCATTGTTTAAAGCTACTGATATAATTATCGATGATAATAACAAGTTAGTTGATCAATTGTCTCATAGACATAAAGAAATTTCTTTAATTCCTGATACCGGTAAGAGATTGTTTCAGTATAGAAATAATTTTTTATTATAATTCTATAACTGAAAACAATTAATATACGTTTTTACTCTTTATTGTAGTACCTTCCGGGACTTTTATAGTGCTTTGGTTCGGTGAGAAATATTCATCATTAAGAACTGCTCTCATCGAAAATTTAATACCAAATGATATAACCTTAATTCTCTTCTCATCAGAAGGGCAATTACGGCATTGGCTAAATATTAATATTTCATTGAGAGTTGTTTCTCTAGTGATTCAAACAAATATTAATATTCAAAATATTCTATCTCGTTGTCATATGTACAACAGTATTTGTTCAATTCTTATTCGTTGTGAAACAAATGAATTAATTACTTTACAACGATTTTCAAGATCTTTTATTAAGATCGATGGTATTTATGATAATGATATACGTCTTCTTCTCAAATTAGTCATTGATCTTGCTCTTTATTCGGAAGAAGTAGGCGATCAACAGAGAGAAATTGAAAATAATGAATTAGGAGCTCAAAGGAATTATGATCGTGCTCTTAAGCTTTGCGCATTAGCAAGAAAGCTTTAGAAAATATAAAATCATTAGTAATCATATTAATATAGTTAGAAAAAAAAA
>JAJEKB010021784.1:20981-35812 GCA_022393335.1 Macrotrachela quadricornifera | reverse complement strand
TAACCCTTTGACTTCCGAATTATTTTTTGTTGGATTGCATTCAAGTAAATCACTGAATTAGCTTCCTCTAAACATAAGAGTGTATGTTAGACATATCTTATGTGTTCTCACAGGTGATTAATCGATTTGCGCAATATAAGTTACATTGAACTCTACCAGGCTGAACGGAAATTTTAACTGTTGAAGTTTATTAATTGTAAAACTTATGCACTGTTTTCATGAAATAACAAAAAACAATTTTTATGCTGTTTCACACATAAAGAAATACCACAAAAACTGCATTTTATGTTACTAAATATCGGACGAGCTTTAGTGCTGCAATATCCACACCTTCCTTTAGGTCCAGCAACAGGCATATGTGCTAATAATTGAGTTGACAAAGATTTGTTCTTCGTTGTCATTTGAATTCGTCTTAGCTTTTGGGCAGAAAAGTGAACAGGTCTACCTTTTCTTTTTCTTGTACTAACATCACCAATCAGCGACATTGAAATAGAAGAGAGGAAGTCAATATAATCCATATGTTGTTCACTCAGATCGTTATAACAAATCAATGCATTCGAAAGACTTGCTTGAAGGAAGTAAATAAATATACGAAACCAATTTCGTTTAGATTTTCTGTCAATCGAATAACAAGAAATGCGTTGATCGAATGAATCTACACCACCCATAAATTTATTGTATTTAGATATCATTTGTGGACAAATAATGCGTTGTTTTGAGCCATCTTTTTCTCCTCTAAAAATTGTTTCGGTTTCTCTTGGATCAAAGGAATTACTTGCAACAAACACCGGCTTCCTGTCCTGCCATTTGACCACAGATATTTGGCTGTAAGAGTAGTATTTATATTCTCCTCTTTTCAGTTTCTCTTTTGGTAAAAGTTCTGTAGGAAATAACTTTCTATTAGTTCTTATCGTTCCAGTTGCTCCAATTTTCTTCTGTTTTAGTTGTAGCAGCAGAGGAATAGATGTAAAAAAGTTGTCAAAAAATAGCTGGTGATTCACTAAATTCAAGTTGTTAATAAGCTGTAAAACGACACTTTCACCTAATGTTCCTTGTCTAGCTTCTTGTTTACCGGTATAAATGTCGAAATTATAAAGATATCCTGTCAAAGAATCTGCTAAACACCACACCTTGTATCCTCTCTTGATCGGCTTTAAAGGTAAGTATTGTTTCAAAGAGCTTTTACCTTTAAATTTGATCATACTTTCGTCGATGCAAATGTTGGTTCCCAAAATAAAGTTCACTTGAAAGTTCGTTTTGAGTAAATGTATGAAGTCGAAAACTTTGAATAATTTGAACTTTTTTGAACTTTTTGCAAATTGATTTTGTTTTGTATTGTCTGATAAATGAAATGAAGTAAATATTCGATAAAATTCTTTTCTCGGCATAGTATTCGAAATAATTTCTGTATAAAATATTTTATTCCTACACCAGTAATCATTTATTCGAGGTAATCGATGTAGACCCATGATTATCAATATACCAAGAAAAGCACGAATAGTACTTTCACTGACTTCTTGCCAATTACTTGGTTGTTCTTGTGCCAACGATTTTTTCTTTCCATAAATATTTGTTTGTTTTATCATCAAATCATAAACATCTTGTGTGAAGAACTTGTGGAAGATGTCAATTGGTTTGATGTTATTGGTAAAATTTATTGTCGTGTGTCCTTTGACTTCATTTACAGAAAAAATTGTGTCTTGTATAAATTTTTCACTCCAACTCCACTCAAGTTCTTCTTCCATTTTGTTTTCAATATCATCTTCTTCTTCATTTTCATCTTCAATAACGTTTTCTTCATCTATTTCAAGATCACTTTCATTTTCCTCATAAAAACCACTTTCATCAGCAAAAGGTAAGTCACTTGTATTACTTTCTTGATCAGTATCCATGTTGTGCTTGTTGTATATTAGAATTACGTTCGACCAAATGGAAACAGTCAAAGCTAATTGTGTGAGATAAATATAGATCTATTATAGCAGAAAATCAGTAACTATATATAGATTTTGAACATTACGTTCTAGGAAGATCTAACAGAGAACATGACGCAATGGAAAAATACATGACGTCATGAAAGAATACATATATAATATCATAGAAGAATAGCAGAACACAGAAGATAGATGAGTACAAATGACGTCATTAGAAAAGGAAAATCACAAGATATAGAAGAACGCGTAAAAGTGATATATAGCATCAACTGATCCGAATACTTCGCAACACTAGCTTGTGTTAAGATCGCAAATACCGCTTTATATACTTGAATTATAATATTCAGAGCAAGAGAAGAGGAAAATGGAAGATGTGAAGACGGTGTATATGGCACAGGTACTTCGAAAAAATCTTAGAACACTTTCTATTACATCCTTTCAAAAGATTATGTACTAATTTTTATGAATTATATTATGAGAAATATTAAAAAAAACAGGTGTAGCTTTTTTTATACCAGGGAAGTCAAAGAGATAATTTAAATGGCTCAAACACATTTTTAGGCATCAACATGATCTAATTACACGAAATATTATTATTGTCCGACAACTTAAAATAATTATACTGATACAATGATCTTTCTATTCGATCGTTATGAAAATCAAATCTATGCATGGGAAATTTGAAATGAGCCAAATTTAGTAGAATCATGCTTACGACTAGAATGTTAATCAACTAATGGTTTATGTCCACGAGTAGCTAATCTTAATGATGAATGGATGACTTATGTTGATTTAGTTGCTGGTGAAGAATATTCAGTTATGAGTAAAATTGGCATACATCACTTGCAACGGTTCTCTTGCTAGTTGAAAGTTTATGAGGAAGTGATATCGATTATTTAGATGAATTGTATGAATCAGGAATAAAAAAATACGCTGCATTAGCTATGCATCTTTATATTTCATCATATCCAATAGATACAGATACATGTGATATTAAGAATATGGATCTAATGAGTACTTTTTATCAATATATACATCGAATTTTTAGTGTTTTAAACGTGGTGTTGAAAGAATACGAGATTATATAATAAAACAAATAAATTCAGTAATTATAGAAGAATAGCTCACTAGGAAAACTTTTTTCGTTTAATGCATCAAAATTTTCAAATACAACCAAGTGATTTATTTTGAAAATAATTGTAAAGACAACTTACAAGTAAATTATAACACCATTAGAATCTAACACTCTATTATATCTAATATAATTGTAGATGATATGATATGAATTGATAATAGACAAGTTGAGTGCAAATCGATTTTAATGCAAGTTTATTTAGTAGTGATCAATCATCAACAATCATTGCTCACTGAAATAAATTTGAATTAAAAAACTTTATTTTCTAATGCATGTAGTTTTCAAGAAAATTATAAAAATAATTTAATATTATTAAAATTTTTGATTAGTGTTTAATTAGATCTGTATTATTTATAATTAAATGAATTAACAAAGAATTTTTAAAACATTTGAATATTTCATTCGTTTAATTCTTCTTATTTATTTAATTTATTCTTGTTGTTGTTCGTTTTTTCTTTGTGTAATTAATAACAACAAGTATATAAATATATATATATCGAGTGTATAAGATGTTATATAAAAGAAAGCAAAACGGAGAAGAAAGAAAATTAATATTCATCGATTGTTTATGAAGATTTTGTTGATACAATTGTTTTTGTTGTTGTTGTCTTTGTAGCAGCACCAACTTTTTCTGTTTTTGTTGCTTTTACTAAATTAACACCTGATAATCGTTTGGTTTTTAATGATGCATGAGTACGTTCTTTACGAGCTGCAGCCTATAAAATAGAAAAAAATAAAATAGAAAATTAAATTAATAAAAAAAAAATTTGTTTACTTTTGATTCAGCTGTTGTGCCTGTTCGTCGTCCTTTAAGTTGTCGTAAAAGTGTTTGACGTTTTTGCACAGCTGCATATGGATTGAGTCGAGACATTAAACCAATATTTTTCAATGGATTTTTCTTCACTTTACGGCGTACTTGACGTTTTCTATTTTATATAAAAAATAAAATTAAAACATAAACAAGTCATTTCTACATACATTGGTGCACGAAGTACACTTTGAATTTCAAATGCTTTAAGTAAACGTCCTAAATCACTGTTTGTCATCATTGGTTGTGGAAGACTAAAATAAATATTATATTTAAAAATGAATATTTTTCGATGAAATTTTTTATTTCTATACATTATAGGAATATATTCACAATTAAGGTGATATCTTCCGGGAATGTTGAATCTCTTTTTTTGTTATTGCCTTATTTAAAATTTTTTTAGAGAATTTTAATCTATTAAAATAATTAAAATTCTCATATGCGGATCGATACGGCATATTTAAAGCAAAAACAAAAACAAAATAATGATAATATCTTACTTAAAATCAACTTTAAGTTGAGATTTTTTACTCCATGTACCATAAAGTGCATCGAGTTTTTTAAAGGCTGATTCAGTCCAAATAATAAATCGACCAACATGACCACCGGGTGCCAAACGAAGTAAATTTAGTCGTTCAACACTTAATAAAGATACACCTAAAAAGAAAATATATTCATTTTAAATACAAAAAAATTTCATTTTTTAATTTAAAATTATAATTTGTTTGTTCAAAATGAAGAAGAAATATTTCATTAAATAAAGATATATTTCCGAAGACGTAAACAATCTCATTTTAATATTCCTCTCAGTTTTTGGAGATACACTTTATATTGATTAAGATGTTCTCCCAAGATAAGAGGGTTAAATTATATTTAAATTATTAGTTTTTTTTTTTTACCTGGAATATTACGAAAAGCTTTTTTAACACCATTATCTTTATCATAAATAACAACTGGTCCACGTTTCATTACTGTTCGTCGATTACGCATTTTTCCTTTTCCAGCACGTGTATGTTTCGATGCATAAACTTTAAGGATATCAGACCATGCACCGACTTTTCGTAAAACAGCAACAGCTTCTTTAGTTTTTTTTAAATCTTGAATTTTATCCGATAAAACTAATGGAATCTCTGGTACTGTTTCAATACTATGACCTAATTAAAAAATAGATAAATAAAAAAAAAAAAAGTTGTATTTTTATTTCAAATAAACCTCTAGCTAAAACAAGTGATGGAACACCAGATGCAGCAACAGCACTAACAAGTGCATAACGTCGTTGTTTTAAATTTATTTTTCTATGCCATTTACGCCATACTTTTAATGGTGCATACATTCGTCCACCACGACACATATTACCAAATGCACCTTGACCTGATCGATGTGTACCACCACCACGTACACGTGGAATACGAGCTACAGCACGACCAGTACCCCATGATTGAGCTGATGTTTGTTCACCTAATAAAGAAGAAAAAAAAAGATTTGTATAGAAGAAAAGAAAAACACAAATTTTTAGTTTATAAAAATTATACCAGCTTTATCACTAACAGCATGTGCTTGTCGTTTATTACGTCTCATTTGATCATGAACAAAATTAACAATATCAGTACGAATTGGTGCACGAAAAACAGCTGGTAAAACGACTGATTTTCCTGTTGATTGTCCTTTTTCATCATATACACTCACGAGAGGTCGCGAAGCGGCCTAAAAAAAATTTTATTTAAATTATTATGATTAATTACTAACAAAAAATAAATCACACAAACCATTTCAGCGAGTCTTAGTTGATTTTAAGTTAAATTCGAAAGCAAATGGATATTGATGATTACAATTGACCCCCACCGAAAAATATGGATTTTTATGAATAAACATTGGATTTAATACTTATTTCTATTTATTTAAATTAATCTTATATATTTTAATTACATAAAAATATATGTGAATTTTTTATTTCAAAATATTTATAATTAATATAAATGCATTAATATCTTAAATGAAGACAAATATCAAGATGTCAGTAGTTCATAGATTTGACCAATCTAATACAGTATTGTGTCTTTGACATAGATTGACTTCTTTTTTCATTACAACTCAATACAATAGATATTTTTTTGCTATATCTTTCAGATAGATGAACTTGAAATCATTCGATAATATAGTAATATTTATTTTTAAATATTTCAAATAATTTGATTTATCCTATTCTCATATAATTAAACTTCATAATAGTTATCTTAATCATTTTATTCGAAATATGAATTTTTAACTTTTTAGTTATCATTATTTAGAAAAAAAAATCTATTCAATTATTTTTTTTATATTTTTAGATCAGCATCTCAATAAAAATTAGTGATACATCCAATAAAAAATTTAATGATTATATAATGTCTTCGATTTATTCTCTCCGACTATTTAATTGACTCTTTATAAGATCGAACTATGAACAAAGTAACCAACGAAAGATATTTCTAAATGTCATGATCACTTATATAATAATTGTTTTTAAATAAAAATAATGACGAACTTATGTTTTATTTGAAATTAATATTTATCACATAAAAATAATGTTTTAGTTAATATTTTATACTAAGATAAATACTTTTGTTTTGCATTTTAGATTTATCAAAACAGAAATAAAAAAATCGAAATGAAACACTAGATGAATATTTTTCAATGTTAATGTATTCATTAAAATTCGATATAGCTATCATCAAAGTTATTTATATTCTTTTTTTTGTCAATATGCTAATTATTAAAATTATTAGATATATAAAATAAATTTTTAGATGCATCCATTACGTGGTACAGTTCAACCATATGCATGGGGTATAGTTGGTAATTCATCACTTGTTGCTCAACTTGCTTCAAAATTTTCTTCAATTATATCTACTCAACCTTATGCTGAATATTGGATGGGAACACATCCAAAGGGTGAATCATATTTAATTGATAAAGATCAAACAAGTTTAAAATCATATTTAAAATGTGATTTACCATTTTTATTTAAAGTTTTAAGTGTTGAAACAGCATTAAGTGTACAAGCACATCCAAATAAAGAACATGCAAAAATTTTACATAAACAAAATCCAAAAGAATATCCCGATGATAATCATAAACCTGAAATGGCTATTGCATTAACTAAATTTGAATGTTTATGTGCATTTCGTCCTTATAATGAAATAAATGAATTTATACAAAAATATGAACAATTAAAAATATTATGTGGAAAAAATATTTGTAAACAATTTTCTGATGCTATTATATCAAATGTTGATTCTTCAATTCAACAATCATTACTTAAACAACTTTATTCAAATTTAATGCAATCATCACCTACAATTATATCACAATGTGTAGATGATCATCTTAAATTAATTTCATCAACATCTGATTCAAATATTGAACTTTCTCATTTATTTCAACGTCTTAATCAACAATATCCCGGTGGTGATGTTGGTTTATTTTCAATATATTTTTTCAATTATATGATTTTAAATCCTGGTGAAGCTATACTTCTTAAAGCTAATATACCTCATGCTTATATACATGGACAATGTGTTGAATGTATGGCATGTTCGGATAATGTTGTACGTGCTGGTTTAACACCGAAATTTAAAGATATTGCAACATTAATTGATATGCTTGATTATCAACCATTAACAATTGAACAAACAAAATTTTTAGGCAAAAAAATTTCAGAAAATATAACTGAATTTGATCCAAGACAAGTATCAAATATTGATGATTTTATTGTACAAGAAATAAAAGGAAAAAATGGTTTTATTAATGCAATTGATAAACCAAGTTTAATAGTGATTGTTCAAGGACAAGGAACAATGAATGAAGGAAAAGTTCAATTTAATGAAGCGAATGTTTTTCTTATTGATAAACAAACATCTATTGATTTTAAATCTGACAAAGATATATTAGCTTATCGTGCTTATTCACCTATTCAATAAAAAAAAAATATCTTTTATTCTTTTTATTATTAACTTGAGGTGCTAGATATTTATTTTTAGATGTCCTTAACTTTATTATTAATATGTCGTCGATCAATAAATTTATCAAATTTTTCGCAATTTCGATCGTCACTTGTAGGTTTGATTTAAAGATAATGTAATTCAATACTAAAAATCAATATAATCCTAGGACAGAATACTATTCTTTAATGACACTGTAAAATAAGAAAATATGATAAAAAATGAATAGGTTTCTTTGAAAACAAAATGACTGGTTTTTAAAGATTATTTTTGAATACATATATACTATTCTACTGAATGCCATGAATAATCAGATAGATATAATTATTTTACCAGAAATATAAATCGCAGTGGTATCTATAAAATGAACCCATTTGCAACAACAAGTGGTAGAGACCAATAGGTTTGCGTTGGATTCAGGCTCGACTCCACGGATGCTACTCCAAAAGAAAGACCTGACTATACTTTGATTCTTATAAGATCACCATCAATATTTTCTACGAAGCAAATATCAGATGTGAATTTAAAATTTTCATTGAGTATGATGCAGCGGTGAGTCACCAGGAGGCAATTGCTACATCTGAAACAAACTTTCCAATAGAAATCTAAAACAAAATGTATTCGTACACTGCTTTCACCACCAAAGTGTACAAAGTCTACTAACATCATTTTTTTTATTCATAAATTCAAATAGTACTTATACCTATTTCTTTAATAAAAAATATCAGTTAATGATATCTCGCAATGAACTAAGCCAGTGGTTCCTCGAAGGAATAAAAGTGGAAGAGAGATATTTCCGACAAAGAGACAATGGTGAAGTCCATCACAGAAACCCTCTAATATAGGCATGATTGGATAACATAGCGGAAAAATATTTTTCGTAATTAGAAATAATTAAAAAATCCTACCGCCTTCCATTACCTTTCAGATTAAAGAGAAATTTTTGAGAATAGTTCATGAATTGATGAATAAACTCAAAAATATTCAATGAGTAAAAAACATAGATTAGAGTTTTGTATCGGGTAGGATTTGGAACCCGACAAGTTCTCTTTTAGAACGAATAGTTTGGGAAGCTCTTGTGTACCATTAACCCGGTGTATGTGAACGACATATACATCGAAACAGTTGTGTCTGATGAACGGTCGGATTTGGATATGATGGACTCTAACAAGCAGTGAGAGTTGAGTAATATATTTAAACCATATTAAGCTAAAAAATGAATCGAACTGATAATAATCATTATAGTATATTGAAAATTGAACCATCCATTTTACATCTCGTAGACCTGACTTATCTATCTCTTTGTAGTACAAATAATGTGCTAAATATCGCTTCTAGTTGAAGATCTTCTTATCTTATAAGAAAAAAAGAAAATGTCACATTGCATTAAAAAGAATATTCTAAAATTTATTATAACATTTAAAAGATAGTATACTTGCTAAACAAAAAAGTGTTTGATATGAGTGAGTGTTATGTAGTCCGAGCCGAGTCAAATATTGATGTATGTATATGATTGAATTAATGAATAATATTTTTTCAATATACAACAATATCCTACTTTAGTTTGATCAGAGTTTATAATAATAGATATTTCTATTCTAAATACTAAGAATAATAAAAAGATTTTAATATTTTCAATTATTTGTCTAGCTTCTACCATCACATTTATCTCCAAAAATATTTATTGCTGAATCATCTACATTAAAAACAAAATATAGTTCATTAAAACCTTCATCATCATCATTTCAAAATGTATTTCGTGAACCAACCGATGAGAAAACTCGTCGTCTTAAATTACAAGAACATATACGTTTTCGAGAAAAATTTCAATTAGAAAATGATTATGAATTAATATATGCTATGCCTAGACAACGAATGTATAGTTTAATGCATTTTTTATGTACATGTGCTAGTGTATCAATGATTGTTTTTATTATAATACATTTTCATCGTGAAATGCTTGATATGGAACCATTAATTAGTGATATAAATAAACAAGTACCATCATGGGTTCTTTATGGTGCTGCAGCAATGCTTAGTGCAAGTTTTGGAACAAGTTTAGATAATTTTTTTTGTTTTATTTTTTTAAATTAAAAGATTAATTATTTTTTTTTTAGTATTAGTTTTTATATCTCGAATGCCAGTTCGATTGTATTATTCATCTGTTCGTCATTCATATGCATTATTTTATCATCCAATTATTAGTGTACTTCGTCAAAAAAAAATTTTATTTAATAATAATCAATATAAAATAATTCCACAAAAATTAGATAATATTGAAACAGCAGCACGATCAATTCAAATTCGTCTTGAATTTGGTCAAGGTTTATTAAGAATGAAACAAAATTTTTATTTAATTGAAAATTTATTTCGTTCAAAAAATGATTTTCAAAGACTTAAAACGAATAAAATTGAAAATGATGAAAAAGATAATGAACAATATCAAACAGAAAAAGAAACTGATATTTGGGAAACAGTTATTGAAAAAAAAGATCAACAACCAACACAAAAAAGGACTTTTACATGATAATATAAACTATTTGTTTAAATAAAATTTAGTTTAAAGTTTAATCATTCGGTCTATATATCCATAAAATATAACTGTTAATTATCTCAAAATATTTTCTAATTATAATCTATAGAATAAATTCATGTTTTTATCTTACTAGATAGACATTGTCGATTGTGTTAATCATTTTCTCTATTGATTATTTTAAATAATAGAAGAAAATTTTATTCTCAGATACCATACAATATGACAATAAAACATCACATTGGAATAATCTTTTCTTATATTTCTTACCTGTATGATTTGACCTAATTTCTCTTCATTTTTTATGCATATGTTTTTTTTGTAATTCATAATTGATTAATTTTTGTTGCAATATGTAAGTGAATTTGCACGAAAAAAACATCGAAGATTTTATTTAAAATTTATTTGCATTATTATATTTTATATTTTTATCAAATTTGAATTTTTTTGGATAATGAAAATTTTATTTTTACGAACATGAATGCGTATAATTATATAATAATGGACTTCCTTTTGATGATATGATCAGATAATCGTTTTTTTGCCATTTAAAAGATAAAATATAAGGTTTTTGAAAAAAAAATCATAATGTTTTATATATTGTTGACCGTTAAATTATTAATAACTTTATAGTCTATCCATATTATATTTTCGAAATTTCAAAGAAAAAGTACTTTTATGTCTTTTGTTTTTTTTAAAAAAGAAAGAATAAACAAATACATGCTACTCATTGATGAAATGAATTCTTATATTGACGTTCAAATATATTTTCGTATAATGAAGTGTCGCCTCCATTCTTTTTATTAATAAAAATTCAAAAAAGAAATTGATTATATGTTACTTATTCGAATATAAAATTACTCGATCTCTTCACATAAGAATAGTAGCCAGAAGATTGAATATATTTTAATTGAGAAGTGATTATTATCAGTTTAAAGATCAAAGTCTGATAATGCAAATTATCGTCCAACTAATTTTAAGTATATCATTCGTTGAATCATTACACTTTTACGGTGGAACAATAACATGGAAGCCAATAAATAATACAGCAACAGGTTCACAAATATCTGTTATGTTCACGCAGTCATATCAATGGAAACGATCGATTGCTGTAAGTGGTTTAAATGACTATTGTGATGATACTATAATTAAAAATAGAACGCCACTAATACCAAATTCAGCGCAGACACTTGACTGCGTTAAAGCTCCGTGTGGTGGATATACATCAATATCAGTAAATGAGTACTGTACTGATTACAGTGCTATTTTGGATTCAAGTGCTGGACAAATTTCAGCAACTCAAAATATAAATGCTGGAGCAAAATTTTGTGTATCTTTTGAAGATGGTAATTGGATAACAGTCTTATCAACTAAATGCACTCCATCAGGTGCTTGTTTTACTGATTTGGCTACTTGGTCAATTGCATCTTGTATTGATTTGACAAAACGAACAGATGGATTTATAAATACGCCTCCAGTGGCTACAATCATTTCACGTATGTTTATATTTTAAATTTTAATCAAAATTGAAATGATGTTTATACGTTCTCGTTAGTTTTTCGTAAATCTACACTTAAACCAAATTCAACTATAATCTATGCTTTTTTTTCATCCTGAAAGAGACATGTAAATCTCAGCAAAGATTGAAGCTTAAAGGTTGATAACCAGCATAATCAACATTTTTTTAAATAAATTTATGATGTGAAAATTAAAATTTCAAGTTTTTCTAAGATCTCAACGTGTATCTCATCAAAAGTCACTATTTCACATGTACATTAATATTTTATATTCTATATCGAATTAGAACGTAATCGTACTAGAGTAAGGTAATGTTAGTATTCGACTAATATCTAATCAATCTTGAAGTATTCGAAGCTGAAAACCGAAAATGACATTTTCTCTGCGAAGTAGACATACTGTACTTCATATGCTTGACACAATTTATCAGAAAAATCACCTGTAGGAGGTTTCAGAATAGATAGAATAAGGATAAGGAAAAAAAAAAGTTGTTTAGCACAATAGGAAAGAATAATAGAATATATATCTTCATGAAAATGAAAAAGCCTAAAATGGTTTGGTTTTTCAAACCTTCGGTTTTTGAGATATTAGATTTTTGCTATAGCTTTTAGCAAAACACTGTAGTCCCTGGCATGTTTATATAGAACTTTTTAGTTGCTTCTCTTCTAAAATATGTACATAAAACATTTTGTGCTACTATAAGTGTCATACATAAATTGTAAGAGTTTAAAAATAATTATATTGTTTTCTTAGGATTTGAGTTAGTATAAACTCTATCTATAAATAACAAGACTGAGCAATTGAAATCTTCTTCTTTAAAAAAAGTCAACTCTGATTAGAAGAATCAAAATTACGATAAATACATAGAAAGGTAGCTTGATGGCTGATCTTTCATAGACAACATGATACTTTATTCGACACTCTGTTTTTCTATCAAAATTCTGATGATTTCCAACATTTTCTGCTTAAAAAATGCGATTCTTTCAGAAACAACAGGAGATGTTCTTTGGTTTTTTTTCTGTTTATGCCTTTATGGATCACTCATTTCAGAATTCTTTGTGAACTTTCATCCTTAAAATAGATACCGATTTTTGGTGTGGTGTACTGAGTATTGAAAATATCATAGTTTTTCATATAAAAATAAGAATTTATAAATAAATGATACTACCGGATCCTTCCGCTTCACATGCGTTCTTTGAAATAAAAAAAATGATTATATCAGATAGAGATTCGCAAGAAATTTTTGATGACTAAATAAGCTATTTTTTATTCTTGTTTGGTAAGTATCTGTCAAAAACGTTACAGTACACAAGTGGAAATTTTATCATAGCCTCTTCATCACATAGTTCTCTCACATATCCTGGAAATTTTATTATAAAACAAGCCAGTATTAATAAAACTGTTTAATATCATTTCTATTACTACTGTGATTCTCTTGTTTAGCTGTGAAAGTACCCGTCAACACAATAACTGATATTAAAATTCCAGTCATTGACTCAGACGATGATTATTTAAGGTATTTCTCTTAGTAATATATTTTTATTGAAATAAATATTCTCTGATTATCTCATAGATGCCGTTGGGGTAAAAACACAAGTCAAATTAACGAATGTGGTGATGTGTGTAAGATGGTTCCAGGTGGTCAAATAGATAGCGATGAATGCATATTGACATTTAACAGTACTGGCAAAGCAGTCGGAAGCTATTATGCTGCTGCTATGATGGTTGAAGATTTTTATAACGCTAGTACATCAACACCATTAAGCAGTGTTCCGATACAGTTTCTTATTCAGATTGTTAATACACCTGCTTGTCCATTGAAGCCTACAATCAATTCAACTTTATCGGATTGTACACCTGTTCAAGTCGGCGTTCAATTTAATTTTACATTAAATATTTTTATGGGATGTCCTAGTACTGCAATAGCTGATCTATTTACTATGCCACCATTGAATATGTACAAAGGAAATTTAACAAGAGTTGGATCGACTGATCAATGGACAATAATTGAAACATGGAAACCAACTGCTGCACAATTAGGATCTCAAGTCTACTGTGCTATAGCTACTGATAAGTATTAATGATTCTTTCATTGAAGTAATTGCATTTTTATTTTATCTTTTTTCTTAGAAAAAATATTACGTCAGATCAATATTGTCTTACATTTTTCGTTCTTCCTGCTGGACAACCTCTTTTATGTAAGAAAAAAAGAATCATGTTTCTCTTTTTCTTAATCATTAATGAATCAATAATATTTAGGTCCTGGTGAAGTTACATCAACAACAACGTAAGATAAAACAAATTATTATATTATAAGTATAATACCTAAAATCACCCGAAATTAAGTTCATAAAAATGATATAATATTTTTATTGCAAATCTAAAACTCTTTTTTGTTCCTATAAGTGAAATACTGTTGATAATATAAGATAACTATTTGTATTTTGAACTGAATATAAAGTACATTTTGAATTACTATATATTTTTATTTTATAAAAATCAGTACCACAACTACGACAAGAACTACTACTACTACTACTACTACAGTTTCAACTACATCCACCACGTAAATTAATTTAATTTTAATTTTAAATATATGCTTAAATAAATACATTCAGAATGCCTTTAATATTATAACAATTTTTAAAATCAAATTACTGAAAATAAAAAGAAAATTGTAATTTGAAGTTAATTTTCAATTTTTGATTATTGCTAAATTTGATCAATGTTCTAAATTCTAACTTTCACGTTTGACTGATAATACAGGAAAGAATTTCATAACAAAACTAGACTTCTTCTAAGTCACATCTTTTAGTTCAATCACAACAACTACTACAACCACTAAAACTACAACTAGTACAACCACTGAAACAACAAGTACTACAACTACTGCGACAACAAGTACTACGACTACTGAGACAACAAG
>JAJEKB010021784.1:0-20971 GCA_022393335.1 Macrotrachela quadricornifera | reverse complement strand
TTAAAATTAAAACCAAATTATTTGAAAGATACAATGAACGCGTCTAATTTTACTCGCTTGTCTGTATTTGATCAATTAGCAAACTATACTTTGGATACTATCAGTGAATTACAGTCGGGATTATCACCAGAAAAAGAAACTATAGGCAATGTCTTGTTTAATGTATATCATTTTACGCAATTTCTTTTCGATGGCAATCATGTATACATTTATAGTCCAAAAAAGAATGATGAAAATATTCAACAACCACAAAAATGGACCTTTTTCTATGTACCTGTATTACAACCAATGCAATCATCCATAATTTTACCTTGGGTCACAATAAACAAACTTGAAGTACGTGTTCGACTTGCTCTTGGCACACCGAGGGTAGAGGAAGCCGCACGCCAAGCTATTGCCAAACAATTTGACGATGATATTGCTGAAAAATATTCAAAATTATGGGTTATAGCTCCATTGATGCTCGATTCTCTTTCAGCTTATATTGTTACAGTAGGTTCAACTCCAGTTCCAGGTGTCGTACCATTTCATATTGATAATCCAAATTCTAATACCATTATCTTCCGCTTTGTTTGTCTTACCAAAGAAGTTGCTCTCGTCATTGCTGCCGGTTTACTTACTGGAGATTTTGATATTGAAATTTCACTCTATTTTTCGGGTATGCATCGTGTTAGAACGAATATGATGACTATTACTGCAACTCAACTTCAATCTGTTTTAAGTAAGACAACAGCTGATGGTGGTGGAACAAACTCAACGTATATTCATCGAGATCAAGCATCCAACTTTGTTGCAAAATATATGACTAATGTCAAAAAACTTATTTATATTGAAGATCCTACTGCCAATACATCGATGTTAACTCATGGCTTAGAAGAACAATTGACGGCTCTATTTCAAGAAGGTATTGCCAATGCAAAAGAAACATATATTAAAGCTGATACTTATAGTCAAGTATGGAAATCAGCTGATCTCAATCCGGATCGTATAACTAATGAGATGAGCAAAATGTTCACATTTAATAAAACTGAAACGGAGAAACATAATAATAAAGAAAATTATTATTCAGTAAATCAACGAAAAGATTGCTACTTACCGATTCATACTCCATTAGATATACGAATAAGAACACTTTTTACTACCATTCATTGTAATACAAAATATGATAATCATAAAAAGAATAGTGAAGAATATGAAACAACATCAATTAATACTGTTTTAGAATCTGATATTACAAAAGCTGCTGCTCAAGCATCCATAGAAGGCTCTTGGAAAGGTGAAAAATTTATACCAAAATCATTCAAAGTTTTCAAATTGATTGATATTGTTGATCGCTTACAAGTAGCTGTTATTGCCAAACAACTTTTAGCTGAAAAAACAAATGGAGCCGTAATTCGACGAGTAGGTGCTTCGACTACATTATTGGATTATTTGAATTTTTTTACATCATTAGACAATACAACTCTTTTTGCATCATTAGAGAATACAACTCTGCTATCATTATTAGCTAATATAAGTTTTCCCTCAATACCAAATAACGAAGATCTAATTACATCCATAAATAATGAAACTTCTCTTACTGGTGAAATTAAACTATATGCGGGCTCATCTTCTCCTCCGTCACCATGGCTCTTATGCGATGGTTCTATTGTTTCTCGTTCTGAATATCCACGCCTTTTCTCAGTTATCGGCACAAAATATGGCGAAGGTTATAATTCAACAACGTTTAGATTGCCAGATTTGCGTGGTCGAGTTCCCATGGGAGCTGACAACGAACAACTACGTGTCGAAAAAGCTACAGATGTTGGCATAGTAGGTGGTAACGCTATGCATACATTAACCATTGAACAACTACCATCACATGTACATGATTCAGGTACATTACAAAATTCATATGATGGTCAGCATACACATAATCTTTATGACCCTGGTCACAATCATGGCGGTACGACTAATACGTATGCAGTTCCATCATCATCAACAAATAACTATGGTGAACATATTTATCAAACGACTGGTTATCGCCAATGGCAAACACATACTATTGCCACTTCTTTTACTCAAATTTCGCTCCATTCGAATGGTAATCATACGCATCAGTTAACAGGTCAGACAAGCGCAATCGGTCAAAATGAATCATTTTCGATTCTTCCTCCATTTCAAACATTCTATTATATTATCTATGCTGATTAATATTGTTCGTATGGGATATTTTAAACTTTGTCGTAATTTTTTTTTTGTACATTTTTAAAATATTTTTAGACTAATACTGAACTGATTGTAGAAAGACAAAAGATTTTTTCTTCATATTTTTATTACTATTGGAGGGTACTACGAGAGTCTTTGTCAAATATTTCATAGTTTTTTTTAATCATTTCAGCAGATGAATATTTAGAAATTCAGAGCTAATTTCTCTGTTAACCAATATATTTAAATATTTGTATTCACAAAAAGCCAAAAAACTCTTCAATTATATTTGTTTCTAATTGCTAAAGCCCCAAAAAGCGCTTGGTAAACCTTGTACATCTCTTGCTCGTTTAACAACTGATGTAAATGATGAAACACAATTCCCAATAAAATAATTTGCATGCGCTAACATAGCGACATCAATAACAGGTAGCCATGGATCAAGATGTTTAACATGTACATGTTGTGCCGATAAATGTTCTTCAATTTCTTTAATCATTGGTCGTTTATCTGTTGCAACATAAATATTATGTATACGTGTACGAAGAACAATATTTTTTAATAAACGAAATATTTCATCATCAGATGGATAACATATTTTACGAGTAACAAATGTATGTGAAGATGATGGAAGATCAAAACATTGAGGTGAAGCCATATATGAACGTGTTTTATAAGATTCAACATCACTGCATGCACGTTCCCAATCAAGATCATTTCGTAAATGAATTCCTTAATAAACAATAAATAAAATTATCTAATTTATTCAAGATTTTTTTTATACCAATATATGGTTCATTATTAAATAATTTTTCTTGATGATGTCGAATTTCATTCATAATTGTCTCTGACCAATTCATATATTTTTGTAAATGACGATATTTAGCTTCCATTGGAAATGAAGCTGGTGCTCCTTTTAAAGCTAGAACAGGATAACGATTTGATGGAAATAATTGATTCCATTGATCAATTGAATATTCATCATAATTAAGTTGATATCCAATTGTATCAATAAAATCAATACTTAATTCATCCCAGAATGGTCCAAATGGATTTCCATCTTTCATTTTACATTCAGATTTAGGTTTATCAGCTGGTAACCAACAAAAACCCATACGAGATTCTGATGGCCATACATGAGGGGCAAGTTGTTGCATAAAATCTTGAGCATCAATTACACGATGATAAGCACGAAGAGATTCTAATTGAAACCATTCAGAATATGGAACATTCTTGTAAGTACGCCACTAAAAATGAAATCAAAACTTTTTGTATTCATTCTTCCCTATGAAAAACGGTTCTATCTCGGTTTTAAACTTATTAAACCTTTAGCTTTATAATTATTTTATACATACAGGTGGAACAATTAATGTTCGATTAAGTAATTTTGCAAATGCTAATCCTCCAAGAAAATGTTCAGCTTGATTTCCAAAACGACCCATACATAAACAAAATATAATATAACCATTTGGATCAATCTGATATTGTTGTTGTTGTTCTTCTTCTGTTCTTACTTGAATAATAAATAATAAAGAAGCAATCATACCGAATAGAAATAAATTCATCTAAATAATATATTATATAGAAAAATAAATGTGTAACCATGTCAAGAATAAAAAAGACAATATGTTTGCATATGATAGGAAAAAAAAGAGAGAAAAAGAATAGTATAGATTTGTTCACTTATATACTTGAAAATAATGTAATTTTTTTTTTTTAAAAAAATTATATATTTCTTTTTCTTTCTACCATATGATTTAATGCATTTAAATAATATTAATTGAACAGATAAGATCATCTTATACCACCTATACTTGCCAATGTTCGTACGTGATCAAGACAAAGAAAAGAGAACGATTTATTCTCAATTGACACGTTGGATATACTTGTACAATACATCTACATACAGTGACATCTTTTGCAAATAAAATAAAATTTAAAAAAGATTATTTTTATTAATTAGATGAGAACTTTTATTTTGTATTATTTAAAATTTTAATAGAATTCGATTGATATATTTGAATTATCCATAGAGATTGTTGTTAGCAACCATGATGAAAACTTTGTGTAAATGGTTGACATTTGTGTAAAAATCAATAATAGATGTTAAATATTTTCAGAAGAATTGAATCGATTTTTTATTGTCGTATTTTTCTTCGCATATAGTTATAGTGATCATTTTAGAGTTTTGACCTGTAAAATATGCTATATATTAGAGAAATGACAAATGGTTGCTAAGAGGAATAAAATTTAGAGCGTAAATTTATTGTATTTTAGATTTAGTATGTCCGAAGGTCGTCAAACGCCCGATAATGGAGGACCCGATCAAGGTCCCCCAGGATCTGCAATGCCAACTGATGCAGACTCTTCAAAAAAACCATCAGGCATGCTTAAAACAGCTTTCGATGATGGTGCACTCAAAGTTATGGAAGATGAATTTCAGGTATAAATCATATTTTTTCATGAATATATTAAAGAAAATTTTATATATTTTTTTTTATTTAGGCTGTGCTTAATGAATTAATTGGTGGTGATCGAAGTTTAGATAAATTTCGTACAGAATATGAAAAACTTCATAAGGCCTTACTTAAATCACATGATAGTGAAAAACGTTTAATGCAAAAATGTCGAGAATTAAATGCTGAACTCGTAACAAATTCAGCTAAAGTACAATCAGCTATGAAATTAAGTGAAGAAGATAAAAGTGCTATTGCTTCATTACGAAAAGAAATTGAAAAAGCATGGAAAATGGTTGATGCTGCACATGAAAAAGAACAAAGAGCTAAAGAAACTATACAAAGTTTAAGAATTGAAATTAATAATTTAAGTAAATTGGTCGAACAAGGAGCAGGTATGAATAAAATGTTCACTTTAAATATTTTTTAACAATCTTGATGATTGCACTAGAGAAACATACGAAATTCATCTGTCATACATTTATTATCCATTTCAAAAAATAATGCCCATCATTGTTTTTTTAATAACTGAAGGAAGCAAGTAGCTAGAGATGTGAAATTTTCACCAATCGAAAGAGGAGACAAGGCGGACGTCTTTTTCTTCAATATTGTATAAGTTGAAATCATTATAAAAATCAGTTATTTCTATACAACATTACAAAAAGTACATAAAAATGATCTGACATTCTGATGAATTTTTAGTTTCGACATATAATCTAGATAAAGAAACTTTAAATCTATAATTTAAAATAGAATTCAAATGATTCTCCTCTTACATTCTAATATTGTGCAAACAAAATCGTCTACTTACCTGCACGAAAAGATGTGAATTTCTTATTTTTTGTCAAAATTTATTTGGAATGACAGGCCGTTTTTGTGTATTTTTTTGTGATGTTGCGAAGACTTGACTAATCTTATAATGATTTGATCTTGTACAACATTGAGGAAAAACACGCCCCCTTGTTTCCACTTTCAATTGGTGAAAACCACACATCTCCAACTGCTTGCTTTATCAAGTTATTCAAAGAACAGTGGAGTGCACTATTTCTTTGAAACAGATAATAGATTCTATGCCGAGTAATTTGATAGCATTATGCCTTACAATAGTGAGAACAAGTAGCTATATTAAATAAAACTTATACTCAAGATTAATCATTCCGTATTGGTGGTTATAGCCTATGAACATATAGAAATATGGGCATGTCTTCAATAATAAAAAATATTTCATTACTGTCAGGAATAGGCGACCCATGAGATATGGGCCAGCTTGTCTGTACAAAATCGAATTAATAAAAAAATTTTTGTTTAGGAATGAGTATGGGTCAAGAACAAGATGTAAATGATTTAATGAAAATTCGTGATGAATTAACTCAAGAACGAGATAAATTATTAAATGATATAACACAATTACGTCGTGATCTTGATGAAAGTTCATTTAAACAAAATGATTTAGAAAAACAAATTCATGAATCTAATGAACAAATACTTGCTTTACAAGAAAAAATTACTTTAGCAAAAACTGAAAATATGAAAGAAGCAAAAAAACGAGTTTGTTCTTTTTTTATTTTATTTTATTTATCATTTTATTGTCAAATTGACTTTGTTTTTTAAAGGAACAAATTGAACTTGAACTTAAAACAAGTAAACAAAATTTAGAAATGAGAAATGCAGAATTTAAAGCTCAAACAGCACAATTTGAAACTCAACAACAAGAATTAAAAAAAGCTCAACAACATTTAAGACAATTAAAAGATGATAATGTTCGTTTAACAAAAGAAAATCAAATTCTTCAAGTTCGTCTTGATAATTCTCGAACACAATTTGCTGAACTTGTTACAACAAATGAAAAACTTGCTAATGATTGTGCACGTCGTGTAACTGAACTTAAAGAAAAAGAAGATGAACTTGTACAATTACGTAAAGAACGTGATAATGAACAAAAGAAAAAAGATCATGTAGAAAAACGTGTACGACAAGTTGAAGATCAAATTGGTGAAATAGAACAACAACGTGAACGTTTACGTTCAACAATATCATCATTAGAACAAGAAATAGATCGATTTAAAAAAACTCAAGAAGATAATCGAAAACAAATTGATTCATTAACACGTGAACGTGAACAATTAAATAAAACATGTCAAAAATTAATTGCTGATAATCAAAAACAAACCGATCAAGTTAAAAGTTTTGATCAATCAAAAAAAACTTTAGAACAAGATATTACTAATTATAAAGAAGAAGCAAGTAAACAAAGAAAAATTATTCTTAAAATGGAAAAAGAACGAGATCGGTAAAGAATTATTTTCTCATCTTAATTAAAGTCTATCATGTTCGAATAAATAATTCCAGATTAACTAAACTATAGAAATATTCATCAAAACTGGATATTGTTCTCACAATCAGCTACTATAAACTGTTTATTAGACTTCATCAGATTTGGTGCAGAATTTTTACAGATCATGTTCATCTTGAATTTATACATACAACAAATACATTACGTCTTCAAATTATAAAAGTTTCATTAAGAGTCTTAAGAATACAAGTTTAGTCCCAAATGAAAAGAAGTTCTTTCATCTAATAGATTCTACCATTCGGGGAATACTATACATCTTTAAAATCTTACTAATGCAACCTACGAGACTCAAAACTATCAATTCAGACTTCCAAAAAAAAATAGTCACATTTAATTAATGATTACTATTACCGTTAGTGTGTATATCTCGATCGAATAGACTTCTCTATAAACTAAGAACCATATTTCTAATATTAAATAATTCTTTTTTTTATAAATTAGTTATATAACTGAAGCTGGACAATTAACAAATCAAGTTCTTGCATTAATGGAAGAAGTAAAGAAAAAAGAACTTGAATTATTTGATCAAAAGAAAAAAATTGCTGAATTAGAAACTCGATTAAAACAACAACAAAATTTATATGAAGCTGTTCGATCTGATCGTAATCTCTATTCAAAAAATCTCATTGAATCTCAAGATGAAATCGGTGAAATGAAACGTAAATTAAAAATAATGAATCATCAAATAGATCAATTAAAAGAAGAAATTCAAGGTAAAGAACAAGAATTAGTACGTGCACAAGGCGAACATGAAAAAGTTAAAAAAGATAAAGAACAATTAATGGTTACTGTTGAACAATTAAAAAAAGAAGCAACAAAAAAAGAAGAAGCTTATGCAAATCAACAATCAGAATTTGAACGTTTAAATAAACAATTATCAGAAGCAAATGATGAACGTAAAAAACAAATGAAACAATTACAACAAGTAAATAAATAACAACAACAACAACAATAACAAAGAATTTATTCTTTTTTTTTTCATAGGTTATTGCTGAACGTGATGTTCTTGGTACACAACTTGTTCGTCGTAATGATGAACTTGCACTTCTATATGAAAAACTTAAAATTCAACAATCAACATTAAATAAAGGCGAATTACAATATAAAGCTCGTCTTGAAGATTTACGTATATTAAAATTAGAATTAAAAAAATTACGTCATGAAAAAGGTACATTACAAGATAAAGTTTCAAATACAGATGATCTTAAACGTGAAGTATTTCATGTTCAACGTGAATTATTACGTGAACGTACACGTTGTCGAGCATTAGAAGAAGAATTAGAAAATCCAATGAATGTACATCGTTGGAGAAAATTAGAAGGTAGTGATCCATCAACATTTGAATTAATACAAAAAATTCAATTATTACAAAAACGTTTAATACAAAAAACTGAAGAAGTTGTACAAAAAGAATTATTAATACAAGAAAAAGAAAAATTATATGCTGAACTTAAACGTATTTTAGGTAATATTCATATTATAATATAAAAAAAATATTTCATTTCATTTTTTAATATACAGCTCGTCAACCAGGTCCAGAAGTTGCTGAACAATTATCTATATATCAAGAAACATTAAAAGCAAAAACTAAACAACTTAAATCATTAGCAAGTGAAGTTAATATGTATGAAAGTCAAATAGATGATTATAAATATGAAATTGATAAACTTAATCGACAATTAACTGAAGTTCGACAAAAATATTTTTTACAAAAGAAAAAAGAATCAATGGTTAAAGAACGAGAACGTCTCTCACAAATGCAACAACTTACAACTACAATTAATGGAATAACATTACAACAACCACCACCGGATCTCATTCAACCCAATCGATCAAGGTAAGACTTCTTTTTTTTTTGTTAATTATTAAATTATTTAATATTATCCTTTTCTAGTGATCAAGCACGTTTTACTGGTGGTGGTTTTAATCTCAAATCAACACCAAAACCTGCGGGTGTCACTTCTTAGTTTGTTGTGTGAATCTCTCCAATACATATAATAAAAAATCTTTATTTTTAATTTACATTCTTATATCATTTAAGCATACATTTTATATTGTTTAATTAATGAATATAATCTTCAAATTTAAATAAGTCTATTAAAGCTTAAATCTTATTCTTGCTTATAAGAGCAATAAATGATACTGTAGTTTATATGCTATTTTATATATATCCAATACATGGATTTTATTCGTAGAAACATATATTTCTATTCTTAAATCATATAATAATCTATTTGATTGCTGAATCCTTTATAAATCAAAAAATAAAATTATTAAATGTTTATAACATATTAAAAGTGTTTTAATGAATTAATTCATTTTTTTTTATGCAGTTGATGAAATATTTATTGTTGAATGACGAGAATTTGCTTTTATTTCTTATAGAAAGTAAAAGTAACGTTTGGCGAGAGTGAAAGAAAAAGGAAAGGAAATACGTATTGATCATAGAGGCAGCATTACGTTGTCAAGTGAGTGAACTAACGTTATGTAGGCTATTGCTTATGCTGAAATATCTCCATCTGAAAAAAAATAAAATCTTCAAAATTCGTTTTTAAAGACGTGATGTGGAAAGCTCCACAAAAACTGTATAAACAAATTTTTATTAACTAGTGTTATTGGTTTTCCCATACTTACAATAACTAATCTGCATGATAATATTATATCCCAGCGTATTTAAGGGTAATAAAATGTCAAAAAGACTGTTCATATTGCTTGTATAGAGGTTTCAACAGAACACTTTTTGCAAAAACAAAACATTCCATAAAATATTTTGAAATTTTTGAAATCGCTTAGAGTTTTTTGATCTCTTTAAATCTTGAAATCATTTTTTTTGCTTTGGATGAATTCTAGCAATCGATCGACATCAACGGGAGAGAAAAAGGATATTAGAAGCCACAGAATTCATTAGATTTTATTAGAGTCCACAATGTTTTAAGCAACAAATCTGACAACAGATTGAAAAGAAAATTTAGAATCTCGGATCCTGATGTATTTTTACGATTCTAGAAAAACTCTGATGAATTATAGTGGATCCTTTATGATTCAGAGAAAAAAGGCGAATCTTGCTGGATTTCAGTACATCTTACCGATCGATCCATTGGAGTTCTCAATGATCAAACAGAATTCATTATTATCTATAAAAATTCACCAGAACTGATCAGAATTCACTTTTTATTCCTCTGTTAGATGTTTTTCTTGACATAGTGATCCATCGTTTCCTTCTTAATCATATGCCTGTTTCTTATCTCAATTGACTGTGCAATCCTAAATATTACAAGTAATATCTCATGAGCACATCATTTCTATTAGAACAAAAATGAAAATAAGCAAAAACATTTATTTAAATATATAT
Source organism: Macrotrachela quadricornifera (assembly GCA_022393335.1). Taxonomy (NCBI): domain Eukaryota; kingdom Metazoa; phylum Rotifera; class Eurotatoria; order Philodinida; family Philodinidae; genus Macrotrachela; species Macrotrachela quadricornifera. Next base: position 10,623 of record JAJEKB010021784.1, on the reverse strand, counting down.
ATATGACTTTTGCAAACATAAAATATTGAAGTTTGTATAATTCCATGAATTCTTCTAGCAATACAAATGTAAAGAACAAGATACTTCAAACAAAAAGTGCATTGACAACAAATGAACGAAAAGATAAAAAAACCGTAATGTGCTTTTATTATTGTTAGCTTTTTTTTCAATCATTTATATGCCTTCAATGAAAATGTGATGTAAGAATGTATAAATGAATTCTAAAAAGAATCAAGACAATATATTTTTCTTTCCTTCGATCTCATTGAATGTCTTCAAGTGCTTTCTTATCGCTCTCCATCTCTCCTTTATGCATTGAGTTGATCACGTTGAAGAAAAAAAAATATGTTGCAAACAGTTCATTTTTATTCAATGCCTTTCATTAACCCCTCCTCTTTTGAGTAATTAATTTTCAACCAGATTTTTGTTTACATTCATCAAACAATTCCTATAGATACAACGAAAATATTTTAAAGCAAGCTAATCTTTTTGTCCTACTTAAAAACGATAGATAATTCATTTTTCTTGTTCGAACATTCAAATCGTATTATAAAACACTTTGCGATACATCTGTATGGATATTAATCAAATAACTTCATGTACAATTCAATTTATATTTTTTTGAAGATAAATAGAAATATATTATCAATTTATTCTTATAAACCATTATACTTTTCAAAACCTGATTAGAAGATATTGATTATCATTATGATAAACGGCTCATATATAAAATCGACTCAACAAACTCTTAAACATGCTTGTATACACTTTGTTAAAAAATTTAGAAGTTAATCGTATCCAATATTTTTGAGCGACTATTTTTAAATAATATTCACAAGTATAAATTTTCTATAGTTAAACCCATACTTTTCAATATAATGTTGATCGATATATAGTTTCAAATCTATAGACGAGCTTTATTTGTAGTCAATATATTATTGATTTGATTAACATCATTCATCATGTTCAAGAAAAACATGCTGTTTTTTTTTTATAACAAATAATCTTTATTTACAAAAAACGATAACAACAACATCGACAAAAAACTTTTATGATCCTTTAATTTTTTTTCTAATTGATGTTGAATTATTATCTTCATCTTCTTTTTCTTCATATTCAATCCATTTATGTTTAAGATTATTTTCTCCAATATGTTTTATTGATACTAATCGTTCTAATTCTTCATCATTAATAATACGTTTTAATTCTGCTAAATGTCTATGTGATGATATATGTAAAAGTGTTCGAAGATTTTCAAGAATATATCTTGCTTCTTTATCATAATCATTTTGTGCTCGTAAATAAGATAATGTTGATGAATAAGCTAGACATTCAAGTGCACGTAATTGTGCTCGTTTTTGTCGACGATTTGACATTTAATTAAAAATATATCTACAACAAAAAAAGATTAATTTTATTATTTAAACATATACAAAAAAAAACATAGTAAATGGAAATGAAATAATAATTAGTCTATCAGCTTTGACGTGAACGTTGAGCTTGGACTATACCAGCTAAAATAACCAAAATCCAAGTAGCAGCAACAAGAATAAAGTAGAGCTAAAATAAAATATAATTGAATAATTATAAAACGATATATTAAACATACAAAATTAATCCAACAACGAACTTGTCGTCGTGAGAGATTAGTAAAATCAAGCATAATTATGGATATGGACAATATGATTATTTCTCTTGACAACCACAAAGCAATATATGTTTGATTACACGTCGTTCAAATGAACCAATCAATGCCTTTTTTAGTAACGTTAGATGTCATTATATAGAAAAAAAAAGAAAAACTAAATATTTCATTAATGTCTATACACTATCATCGAAAAAAAAATTTTTTTCTGTTTTCCAAAAAATCAGTAGATCAATTTTTTAAAATAATTCACTATATTTTTGATTATATATTATTTGATTTATTTTTACCTATCAAATGATTCATAAAACTAAGATGGAATTTTTTTTTCTATTTAATAATCAAGTAAAACAGAATTACAATGTAAATTAAACGAAATTGATTATAAATTTTGTCTATTAGCATTAACACTGTAAAATAAAATGACCTTAATTTACAGAATCATTATTAATTGTTTTTTTACGTCATATTCAAATTATTGATCAACGTAAATTTTTTGAAATATTAATGAATATAAAAAATTCAGTATGATATCAATGAAATGAATATTCTCTATTCAAATATATTCATGTAGAAAAAACCGATGAATAATAGATGGTTATAAAATTACTTTATCATCTAGAGATTCAACAACGTTTATTATCTATGAATAAATTTGTTATATTTTTCGTAAATTAATTTTAAAGCTATGGTTTAATATGTATTTTTCTCATTGATACATTTTATATTAGTATAATAACACTTCTCGTTAATTTATATCACCGCCTTTAAGAAAAAAACAACAATGAATAACCCTATTACGAAAAAATATGTATAAAATATAACATGCTGAAAAAATTGATGAGTATCGAGTTAATTAGCAGTCGTGATCCGGTAGGATCAAATGTAATGCTTCAGGCTCATTCCATTGAGTAACATGTGACTACTAATTGTGGCTGATCTCTTTTCAATTGTATTAATATCATATATCACTTGTATTAAATTCATATGATATAATTCTTTTCGAATTCGTATGACGCCATTTATGAAAATATGGCGAAAGTATAGCAAATAGAATAGAACAATTATTTGAATTTGTCTTATAGTAAAATAAAATTTATTTCTACGTAAACTTTCAGTTCTTTATAGCTTCCATCGTTTGGAAATTTTGATTTTCAATATGAAAAATATTATAAATAAAAATTGTTATTAAGAATTTTGCTTCGATGTTAATGAAATATTTGGGAAATTTTGTGTGATAAATATTCGTTTCCATGTCACCTTCAAATATTCTAATTATGTGGGTCAATACTTTAAAAGATGCAGAAGCATAGTATTTAAATTTCTAAACTTTCTACTACTATGTTTGTTTAATGAGCAAATCTCACTCCAAAAGTTTTATCTTTAAGACAGCATTTTCAATAGAAAATACTAGTTATATGAGCATCAAGTGAATTCGTATTGAAAGAAGTAATATTTTTATTACTTGCTTTATATACATATATCTTAATAATAGAATCTCAGTAAAACTAATTTCATAAAATCATATAAAAAGTAACTAAAATTACCAGTGAAATCAATACAATAACAAGTAAAATATTCATACTACTAAGTACTAACAAACACGTAGAAATATATGGTTGATGAAGTGAATAAGATCATTAAATAATGCAATCTTTCTTTTTCTAATAGTGTTCATAAAAAGTTTATCAATCTTATCACTATATTGATAATCCTATTAAAGTCAAATATATTATTGAAATTGTATGCGGTAATATTTGTATTTCTATCACTTCAAATAACTTTCTGTATATAAATCTATTCGTTATTTAACTTATTTGTTAATAATAATAATAAGAAATACTTTATTTGGTGATTAAAATAATAAACTATATATATTGAATATCTATGATAGTTATTAACTATATTTTATTCATCCCGATAGAACATGAAAAGAATGACAAATATTCAATTTTCATATATTTATGAAAGGAAAAAAGATAAAAAAACATTGTAAAAATCTTTACATGACGTTTACAAAGAGCGTCTTTTTACATGACTTGAGAGAGAGAGAGTAATTAAGATTTTAATCTGAGAGAAATGTAAATCAATGCAGTTGCTATTTATTTATCGATAAATTACAGTGATATATGACAACAGTGTATATTTAATGAGGAAGATGTCCATCCTAATATATAATAGAAAAAAAAAATGGTCTAAATAATTCTTCTGTAGAATTTTATTTAGGAAACAGTAAAATAACTTTAAAACATTTTCAAATATTCTACAGTAAAATCTAATAGTGTATTCAACATAAGTAGGGGAAAAATTCCTTTCGTTCGGATTATAAATAATGAAAGTTCTTCAAACGATTATAAAGCTAATTTCCACGTTTAAAAATGTGTAAATAATAAATTCTAGAACAGTCAAAGTAGATCCTATTATTTTTCATTATAATTCTTGTTTTTGAAAAATATTACTCAAATCTCAGATAAGTATAAACATATATTACAAACTATTTGATCAAAGTTCTTCGCCAATATTCATTGTCTCTCCTTTCTATTATTTAATGAAAAACGGTTTTAAAAATTTTATAAAAATACATCGGTTTCCTATAAACTCTTTCAGTTGATTCACATAGACATACTTTCATCATATATTAAAATAGTCTTTGAAAATAAAATATTTGACAAATAATAAAAATATAACTCATGATATTTAAAATAGTATATCGATTAAAAATCTTTGATGCATCGGAAACACAAATAGCAAATGTTTGTGAATTGATATTATTGCACTCATATGGATATATCCTTCTACAGAATGTCATACACACTGCATCATCATCAACACACCATGGTATAGAAAAATCTGGCTTTTGAATAGGATTACAACCTAATCCAATACAACATGAACAAGAACATTGTTGTTTCATTACCGTTATTGTCATAGACATATTTATTAAATAAGCAAATAGAAAAAAGAATATCATTGCCGTTTTCATGTTTCTATAATATGAAAAAATTTTCTTTTGACCTATAGAAGAATACGAACTTTACAATAAGTAATAAGACAATATTTTTTCATATTTAAATAAGATAGATAAGGTTATCAACACTCTATGCAACAAAAAATTAATACAAAATGATTATTTGCTTATAGATTTAGTACTTTTTTTATGCTTATATTCGAATAACATTATCAAATATATCATAAATATTTCTTGCCTACCTTTCTTTTTCTTCTCTTCAAAATATTTTGATGATTCAGAATCAAAATATAAATCCAAATGCAATAAAGAACACTTTATCTTTGTAGAGCATTAATATAAAAGAAAACACAATCTGTCCAGAGATATAACCACGATCTAGAAATTGGCAATTCAAGAAATTCAAGAAAGACACATGAAATAGTGGATTGTAACTTCAGATTATGATGGAATTCGAGGAATTGAAGAAAATCAAGCAATTCTAAGAGTTTTCTTAAATTGCCAACTTATGGATCGTGATTACTGCTGTCATATAATTCAATTTTTGGATAATATAGAGAAATTATCCGTTCTAATGCTTTTGTATCCGAATTAATATTTATTGATTCAATATTTAAAAATGAAAAAAATTATATTTCGCCAAGAAAATACTTCATGAATAAGTGTTATACGACAATGTTGTGATAATAATAAAAAGTTTTTATCAACCAAAGATTCAAGAAAAATGAACACACATAGTTATTAGTATCAAAAGACCCCAACCCCTATACATTGTAAATCAAATGTCTGTGAAGAATAAACTCCTAAAAATTAAATGATAAATAAACAGGAAAAGAATGATTACTTCTATTATTTTTTTGATTTCACGAGCCCAGATATTCATTATTAAATTATTTGTAGGAAAAAGTAATTAAGAAAAATTTTCAAAATAATAACATTGATACAATTCGTTCCAAAAATAATTGTACGCAGACATATGACTATGAAACGTGCTTAAAGTGTCAATATATATTTTACCTGTATGATAATTAAAATAGAACGAACGAAAGCAAATAAAAGATATCGTACGAATAGTTAATATCATAAAAGATGGAGAATGAAAGTGTAAAATAGAATGTTATTATTGAAACTAAATTTATTTTATCATACATTTTTTAATATTAAAAAAAATCATGGCTTTAATAGAAAAAGAATATTATTTACCAAATTTATCTATTCTTCTTCTTTTATAATCGATGCTTCACTACCGCTATTTATAGTGGTAATCTCATCATCGTCTGCTGTTGGACTATCATAAATTAAAGAAATCTTTGATTTTTTTGAAATATTTCCATGTGTTGATAGATATGTTTGCCGTTTTCGTATTGTCCAAATTATTATAAAAATAATAAATCCAAGTATTAATCCACATAATGCATATAGAAAATAGTAAAAATTCATATGAATTGAATTGGTTTTAGATACTTCTTTTTTTTTCTCTAATGATGTTGGTCTAAGAACCAATTATTTCTTTTTATTAATATTAAAAATAATAGTGTTGTCTACCTACGAAGGTGTTGATACCGAATTAGATTTGTGATTTATATCGGATACATTTTGATTTTTATCTCTTATTAATGTAGATGATTGAGTTGTTAATGTTTGTGCTGTTTGTTGATTTCTAGCTGAAAAAAGAAAGATTTATCAATATGTATTCCATTTAAAAAACCATTCATTGAAATGATCACAAAATATTGACAAATTTAAAGAATTCTATATCCAAAAATCCGTTGAATAGACATATGAAAGCATTACTCTTTTAGATTTAGATGAACATGAATTAGTGATATAATTAATTTATACCTTGATTTCGATTTCCATATTTCTTCTCTAGTTCAACACGAGCATTATTAAGTCTTTGTGCTGCTTTTGTAGCACCAGGTGTATTAAATTTATCAGGATGTACGCGAAGCATTAGTTTTTTATAAGCATTTATAATTTTATTCCATGTTGCATGTTTATCAATATCAAGAATACCATAATAATCATCTTCTTTTTTAGAAAGTATACGATTTACTTCAGCTAAATCTTGTTGAGTATATCCTTTTTTATTGTTACTTTGTGACTGTTTATCATTGTATTTTGTCGAGAATAATTTGTCACCATTTAATATATTTTTTCGTAGGCTATCTTTAGATTGTGCTTCGTTATTTGATTGCATTTTGAAAGATTTATTAACAAAAGCTCGTTTAATTTTTTGTTTATAATTATTAGTTAAATTACAAGTTAGTATTGGTAATAAAAAAAGATAACAGATGAGAATCATATTATTTTAAATAAAAAAAAAATTCAAAAAACAAAGTCGGCAAAGAAAATAACATATGCGCCAATATTTTTATAATGACTTTGTTTATGCTGACAATTGATAGGCCGTTTGTTTTTAAATTAATAAAATTAGATATTATACAGTTCGTATCGATTTAGATATATAAGATGCGTCATTTTACTGATGACAATAGTAAAATCAGACAAAGAGTGCACTATGTAAGGGAGAATGATTGAAAAACATATACACACAAAATACAGTGAGTGTGTCACGAAAAACTATAGAAAAATAGCATATTTCAAATCGAAATGTACGTTAAATCACAAAAGTAGTTCAACCGATTTAGAAACAATGTCAAATACACTAAAATAATTTTGAACTATAGCAGAATATTTTGACCTATTTCTTTCGATTTAAAGTAGACTGTTTTTCTACTAGATGTATTATTCTATATTATTAGTTAACGGAAACAAAACAACTTATTTCATAGTATTTAGAATGTGACGTGTTTAACTTGATAGAATATATGTGATGTTAAGTTTGTTTCTATTGGTAGATTACAGCTAGTTATTGAAGTTAAATATTAGAAGAGAGTTTTCAAGGAAATAAAGTGTTCTAATCAACCTCAAGATAATATTAGAGTACTTTTTGTATAGAAAAAAATCTTGTCATGAAAAGCTCCTTTCCAAAACAATCAAGATATAAGAAAAAAATCCTCGAAAATGACAAAAATTAACCTTTTCTATTGATCGTGATCATCTTCAATAATAATTAATGTCACGCGAAAAGAAGTAGAAATTGCGGTAGACTCTCTCTTTTATACTTCCTCGCATTCACCCACACTTATCGTACTTTTTGTCGTCTAGGCGAGATGTACTATTCTTTCATTCTCTTTTCCGTCTACCATAGATGAATCCTTCAAGAATTTTTTTTTTCAGTCATTGGATTATCTTCATATTGTATCTCTTAAATCGTTTGTCATACAGTTCTCTTCATCTCAGTTGGTTGAATAATTCGCTAAGAATTATAACATGAAAATCAAGATAATAAAATTGATTAGATAAGTAAAATAGAGTTACAAAATATCATTGAATTTTTGTAGTATTTGTGAGCAAATTATTAAATATTTTCTTTTATGCCACTAAAAGAAATAAAAATGAAAATATTCTATTCGTAAGATTTTTAATAAATATAGTTATAAAATACATTTTCATTATTAGATAAACAACAATATATAGATGGATCATATACCTATACATTTAAAAGAATACTCATTATATGATTTATAGAAATGTTTATATAAGTTCAAAGCTAAATAATTATTAAAAGTTAATAACAGTTTGAATACGCATTATTTCTCATGTTCTTCAACTTAAATTAGTGCAACGAAAAATAACAATTACTATCGAAATAACAATAATCATGTATGCACTTATCGTGTGATTATAACTTTTGCTTTCCAGAAATAGATTATCTATTATTAACTGATCCTTATAGTGATAAGATCCATTCTATTGTGTTGACATTTAATTAGTAATCTTGTCTAAATATATCATTAGATGATACTATTTAATATCAAATTACAATCTTTTATTGATCAAAAATCTCTTTAAAAACTCGAATCTTGATTATTTATCAACATTTGATATACTAAGTAAATTTTGTTTATCGGAATAAAAATATTATCAAAGTAACAAGACACATTATAAAATTAATTCATTCGTTTCTTGCTCTCTATTCCAAAGTTCTTTTAATCGATATACTATTTTCAAATATTATATATTCGATTTTAAAGTGAGGATTGGATTAATGATCTGATAAAATAGCTGTTTAAAAATATCTAGTTAACTTATTTTTTAATCTTAAAAATAATTTTATGAGAAATCTATAGAGAATAATAATATGTCTGTTCTATCAACGTTTATATATGACATTGAAATGAATAGAATTAATAGTCCTATTATTTATAATTACTACATTGATTTTTTATGGCGTGTAGTACATTATTAATAAGTTATTAAGACAGGAACATAAGAAAGGAAATTGTATGTTAATATAGTATATCACTTTGTTCAAAGTTCTACAGAATTATCTATTAATAATATGTTTAAATAAATCTTTTGATCTATAAAGTCATTAATGTAACTGTATTGTTCATTATGAACCAGATCATTATCATGAAAAATGTAGAAAAATATCATGACTACGCTTTATATATGATGTAGCATGATAATTAGCCAATGTTGAAATAAAGGATAAGGAAATATATATCAAGTTTATATATACTTGATGAAACATAATGATATCTAGATTATAATTTTCCTTGTTTATGAATAAATCATAGGAATAAGCCTCGATGCTTTAGAGCATATATCATCAAATAATAGGACTATTATTAGTTTAAACCGTCCTACATGCATTTCAAACTAATATTTTCGGAGTTATTATATCATGCTTCACATTGGAAACTCATAAACTATACATTGTATAAAACTTAACTATACGACTTAAAGTATTTCATTAAGCTAATGGTTTTTTTGTTACTATAGTTTAAGATATGATCAATAGTGTATTTTGCTAGATCATCATTGTTAGACGTACGATTAGGTGCAATATTTCAATGGAATTTACGCGTTTTCTATTATTATTTTACTGTGTAGTATAATTAGTATCTTATAAATTACTTCAGATATTTTTAGCTTAATAATACCAAACCTAACCGAATGACATCCTGGTTTTATTGTTGCAAATAATCTTCCGTGTAGATTTTGTATTTATGTCATGTTGGTTTTTTTTCTAATGATTATATTTTGGCTTATTGTATGAACCGCTGTTTATCATATATTTAGTATCAACGTAGACAATTTAATTCATTAGGTAATGCATAACAATGCATTATAATTATAATGAATTTTTCAGACAAATTTATTATCAAGCATTTTATTATTAATATCATGAAGATTTACTCTATATGCTACTTTGATATTATAGTGAAACAACAATGTGTTATTTATGATAATATTAAATATTCGTCAATATGAATAGTATAAATAGAAAAGTATTAACAGATTTAACAAATGCATGACAGAATTAATTGAAAAAAATTGATAGTTATTTCGATTAATTATTAATTTTTTCTCAAGTATTGAGAAATTTGTATACAACAACTTGTAATTTAATATAACTAATATAATATTGTTTTATATTTATACATTAACTTAGTAAAAGTGTATTACATCAGATACTTTTCTTTTTCTACTTATTTAATCAATATATAAAAGAAAATTTTTTTTTATAAATAAAATGATTAGAAATAAATATGAAAAGATTTGAATATGAATATAGAATGTATCCGGTATTAATTATTTGTCGTTTACTTCAAAAGATGTTTTTCTTCTTTAACAAAGTCTGAGTGTGTAGAGACGAGTATTTTATTAATACATACTGAATTAAAAATTCTTTTTATTTATTAAGGTCTTTAGTACGATTTCACTATACTTATCCTGATAAACGGAAATCTCAATCATATTTTTATGATGACAGCTATAAGATGATATAGAAGATTCGTTCTCTAAGTACGCATTATTTTGACACATTATAATAAACATTTTTCTTTTCTTTTCTGTTTTTTTTGTAAGACATATATTAATTTTCTCGTTAATAGTGAAAGTTCATCTATCATATTTCACATTTTAATTCCATAGA